>JABUQX010029043.1:0-39797 GCA_015478945.1 Trachelipus rathkii
TCATCATCATCATCATCGTCATCACCCACCTTCTCTTCCCAAGATTGGGGGTAAGGAGAACCCCATGCACCGGAAGCAGAAAAGTAGTAGAAGAATAGAAAGTCCAGCCTTACCGCCCCTTTATACCTTATAGTGAGGAGTCCTCGAAGACAGAAAAATCCACCCTAGAGCTTCACGGGACCGCGACGGAACCTAACTATAGCATCTTGTCAATGTAGGGTTCATCCCTTGGCCCAGGTGGGCCACAACCATACCCTCTCACAAAACCCCGCCATTCAATCCTATTATGCACATGTCTTCTTACCTCTGCCAAACTCACATTCCTCTCCTCCAGGTATTCCTTTACTGACTCAATCCACTTTTCTTCGGTCCCCCAGCCGGTCGATTCCCAGCATACTCACCACTACACATCCGCTTAACCAATCGACTATCATCCATCCTTCCCACATGACCAAACCAACTCAACGTACTTTCATTTATTCCTTCATTTACTCCTTTCTTCACATCACTTACCTCCCTAATGCGTCCATTCATCATTTTATAAATTCTTCTCATACCTAACATGCCCCTAAGATTGTTCATCTGAACGCATTGTACTTTAGATCCATACATCTTATTCCAGACCACAGTTTCACTACAATACATTAACACAGGTAACAACATACCCTCATGTATGAACCTATCGCACTCATACTTAGTCCCTTTACATCCCCCAATGATTTAAATGCTCCAGTCACTTTCCTACCATTCACAACTTTCCTACTACACTCTGCATCATCCGTTCCCTTTCCATCCAACATATACCCTAAATATTTAAACTCAGACACTTGTTCCAGTTGCTCACCATCCAACATAACCTCGCACCGAGGACTGTCTTCACTCACAACCACAACCTTACTCTTATCTACGTTTACTCTCAAACCCCTCCTTTTACACACCCTGCCAAATCCCTCTAAAATTCTCTCAAACTCTCTTCAGATTCTCCACACAACCAAATCATCCGTATATAATAGATAGGGCACCCTCCATTCTCTTCCATTCTCTATCATTCTAACACCTTCCCCTACCACCCCACCTCTAATTCTTTCATCACCCCATCCATATATATATATATATATATATATATATATATATATATATATATATATATATATATATATATATATATATATCACTGAATAAAGATTTAATTAGGTATATTTGTGAATGAATGTAATTCGATTAAAATGGAGCTTCTGAATTTCCCTTCACAACAATTGTAGAGACATCAAAGCTCTTAAGTATATAATCAGAAGATTAGCTTCAATAGTCTCTTTTAATTCTAAGAAGATAAAGGATATATATAGTATAGTGGCAAAGGTAAGAGCAGCATAGCAGCAGCAGAAGGTTGGCTACGGACCGTATCGTTGTGGAAGCAGCAGCAGCAGCAGCAACTGCATCATAGAACGACCAATTTACCCCGAATCAAAATCGAAATTAAAGAAAGAGAAGAAATTCAGATACGATCCGTTCGATTCGAAATTGGAGAAATTAGGCGGAATTTCCTACTACAGCAGCAGCAGCAGCAGCAAGGACCTTTTCGAACGAAGAAACTACCCAGAAGAAACCGAAAATATCTTGCTATATAAGGTGCATATATACAGCAGTTATAGCAGTTATTAGCAGCAGTTGTTACAGTTATATATATATATATATATATATATATATATGTTAAGGTGTTATAAGGTGCTATATGTTGCTATGTTGTTATATATGTATATATATATATATATAGTATAGCATATATATATATATATATATATGCTATGTTATATTATAAGGCTACATATATATATGTTGTTATAAAGCAAGGTTAAGAGTGCTATATATGTTAATAAGGCTATATATATTTATATATATGTCTGAGACCCAGATGGCTAGGAATTCATCCCTCTAACTCGTTTAATATGTCCAACTACAACTTATTTCCATAATTTCCGTCTAAAAGGTGGAGTATGTGCCTAGCCACATAAACACTCCTGTAACACGTCTCGAGAATCTCTCGAATTCCTAACTTGATGTTCCAGCTGCACCTTCTCTCCTTCGGCTAATAATCTTTGTGTTTGCCAATGTTCTCCTAACAGAGCAGATTTTCACCGCCTTTTTTTGAATACCTTACTACTTCTCACGAGACTGTTATATCTTCTCATCCAAATAATACTGAGGTCCTCTATTTAAGGGATTTATGTACACAACACTGAATGGTTGGGGTCCTCTCATACTGATTTAGGTGGGGAGGAGGCCGAATCATTTAGCATTCTCAACGATCTGGAGCAAATGCTAATTACAGAAACCACACACATTCCGGATCGTCTCAACCAATTTGAACACACTTGACCTATGTTTCACCAACTAGTCCTTCTCTCTATAAATACACCACCTTCGCTCCTATTGGTAAATCTGACCACACCTTATATCTCTTAATTTTACTACTTTCTCTCCAACAGCCCCATCCTGCCATACTCGTTTTTCTGGCACCTTGATCAGCCCGAGTTGCTTCTTCGCTAACTATAATTGGAATGACTGCTTTGTCTCTGGTGGCTCTTCGACTTCTGCCGATAATGTGGGAGCTGTAATCGTTGATGGGATGAGCAGGTTCATTCCTTCTTCGACTAAATCTTTCTCTCCTCATAATCCATGGTTCGATCGTGCTTGTTCTCTGGCCATTCAGGCTAGAGACAATGCTTATCGGGAGTGGAAAAAATTCTCGTTCTCCTATCACTCTTGCTAATTTTCATTCAGCTAGAAATCGTTGCAGGATACTTTTCGACGAGCAAAGCGGGCTTTCATCAAACGAAAGTGCGCTAACTCCTTGGTTCTCCTACTTACGGACAAATCTTTCTGGCCTCTTCCAAAAAAATCTCTAACAACTTCTTTAAATCTTTTCTTTCCTCCCTCTATTCGCTTCCGATGGTTCTGTTGCTAATTTCTCCAACTGAAAGGCCAATCTCTTCGGCCTCCGGTTCTTCCTCTCTCTAACCTCAACCCCTTGACTGATTCTGCAGTAGCCTCCTTCCTCCTCCTTCTCCCCCGCCAGGTGTCCCATGCCTTTAGCCTGTGATTACATTTCTGATCGGGTGCATGGCTCCCTGAAATCATGAACGTTAGAAGGCGGGGTGACCCGTATTTTTGGCATTCCTTCCCCGAGTTTTGAGGGAGTGTGCTTCCGTGCTATCCCCACCCCTAGTTCAGCTATATTCTCTATGTCTCAATACTTGCACTTTCCCTCAGTGTTGGAAGTACCACATGTCCAACCTGTCTGAAAAGAAAGCTGCTCTGATCCTTCTAACTATCAAACCTATAGCCTCTCATTTGTATTCTGTCTAAGATCTTTGAAACTCTTCTTAAATCTCATTTCATTTAGATCATCTGAATCTCATTCACTTTCTTCTTTTCTGATCGGCTTTTGGCGCTCGAGGTCTACTGGCGATATACTTTCCTATCTTACTGATTTATGGTTTTCCGCCTTTAGGAACTACGGGAGACTTTGGGGTGGCGCTTGACATATCCAAAGCATTTGACCGGTATGGCACGCGTCACGCTCTCCAAGCTCCCCTCCTTGGGTTTCCTCCTTCTCTGCTTTCTTACTTATGTCTAGTTTTCTTTCAAATCGCTCAATATCGGTTGTTGCTGATGGCGACTTCCTCTTCCCTTCTTCAATAGTGTTCCCTCAGGTTCTGTCCTATCTCCCTTTATTCCTACTTTTCATTAATGATCTTCTCACCTGCACATCTTAACCTCTATTCACTCATATGCCGATGACTCTCGACCCCTTCATTCCTTCAACTCATTCACCCTGCTCCTTCTTTACTGTAGCCTCTGTCTTAATCTTTCCGATTCTATTCTCGCTGATCTGATAAAATTTCCGGGTGGGGTCGTCTGAACCTTGTGAAATTCTAATTCTTTTAAAACTCAACTTCTACAAATTCTAACACACCTTCTAACTTTCCTATCTCTTCGAGGGTTCTCTCGTCCCTCCTGTTGACAATATAAACATCCTTGGCCTTAACATAAACAAAAAAATGTCTTGGAAACCTCACATCACAACGGTTGCTAGGGCGGCCTCAAAGAACTGGGAGTTCTGTTTAGACTGCGAGACTTTTTTTCCTCTTCTCAGTTATTCCAGCTATACAAGGGCCTCATCCGCCCTTGTATGGAGTACTGCTCTCATATCTGGGGGGGGGGGGCTCTGGTTTCACCCGGCTTTTGGAAAGGGTCGAGTCCAAGGCCAGTACTTTCCAGTCTCCCTTACAAAGCTCACTTAACTACACAATCACGTAAAACATTATCTCTTTCTATAGGTACTGCAGCGGCAGGTGCCTTCGAGGAGCTTATTCGCGTACCTCCACCTTTACGTCGCCTTCGTAGAACTAGGGGTGCTGTGTATCTCTGCACATGAGTTTTGTGTTGATGGTATAACCCAGGCTAGTTCGCCAGAAGCCTCTTCTTCCTGCCATCTGTTCTGTGAATTTTCCATCTTCTGTGCTTCCTGCTGAATTTAATCTCCCCACTTCAAAGCCTGCGTCTGTGCTCATCTGCGTAATTTACTTTAGTTGCTGACTTCTGAGGCGTGAAACACCCCCTCCTTGAATAGGGCTCTGCCCGTGAGTGGTGGTGACAATACAATATTTTAAAAAACCAAAATAATTCCTTTTGCATAAAAGCGTATTATGTTAAGGTATATATATATATATATATATATATATATATATATATATATATATATATAGTTATAAGAGTAGTTATATATATATATATATATATATATATATATATATGTTATCAAAGGGCGACTCCAGTAACTTTACCACTGAGCCTCTCTCTCTCTCTCTCTCCTCTCTTATATATATATGTTATATACATATATATATACAAGGCTATATATATATATATATATATATATATATATATATATAATATATATATATATATATTTTTATTTATTTTTTTATTATAATATAATAATATATATTTATATATAGCAGTTATATTATATATATATATAATACAGGGTATATATATAGTTACTATTACATATATATATATATGTTATATATATATATAGTTATATATTATATATATATATATATATATATATATATATATATATTATATTCTTGTTAGTTATCCCTATCTTAAAAGTTTTCTTTAATTTAAGGTTGATTCCATGGTTAACTATAATATTTCAAGTTATTTTTTCTTCCATTATTCTTAAGTATTTTATTAATTTCTTTATTATTTTATTTATTTTATTAAATATTCTTTGTTATAAAATTGTTATTTATTATGTATAGTATTTAAACATATTATTTATAAACATAGTATTTATAAACAATTTTATACTCTAAATTCACAAACACCATCTCCGCTATTCGATTTGAGCACGAACTGTCACCATTTTTAATAGATTAAAAGCGTTATTTAATGGCGATTATTCTTACATTTTTGTTTCAAACATAGTCTCTTATTTCGATAGCTTTTCATTTATTTGACCACTAAAATAATAAGAGAGTTTTATCAAAACATTATGAAATTTCAAAGATCGTGATCGTTTAGACGTTAATCCCGTGCTAGGCACATAACGAGTGTAAAAGAATCTTTAGATATATATATATATATAAATATATATATATATATATATATATATATATATATATATATATATATATATATATATATATATATATATATATATATATATATATATATATATATATATATATATAGATAGATAGATAGATAGATAGATAGATAGATAGATAGATAGATAGATAGATAGATAGATAGATAGATAGATAGATAGATAGATAGATAGATAGATAGATAGATAGATATGCCATTCACCAGCTCAAAGACAAATATCCCATAAGACAAAGGCAATCTTATGCTACAATTGTAGCAGCCACTCTGCCTCCGTGTGTTAATCCGCCGACACAACTTCATTCCAGGAGTTCCCCAAATTTGGCTCAAACCTCAAGGCAAAGCTACGTAACCTGCCCGCCTGCATTACCTATACTATCGACTTCTCAAATGATCCTAAAGCAGCCCTTGATCCAATCTCGCTTTCAAAATGCCAACAATAACCCTACCCCGAGTACTAGTTTTCAACCACCTAACAATGTAACTAAGTTGGTTCATCCAATGCAAAGCTTGGAGAGCATTTCCTGCCAAGACACTCTGTCCTATACCCTCCCGATGAGTTCGCCAAACTCACGTAAGAGGCCTGCATCTAAGTCCCCAAACTGTCTCTCACAGTTCCTCAATTTCCTGAAAAAGATGTTCCTAAACACAAAGAAAGGATTAATCAAGCTAAAGATTATTCGCTAAAATACAAAATATCCGAATTTCTAAAGCAAAACACACTGACCCCAGATGTAAAAAATGCAACTCAGAAGAGACCTCGTTATAAGTCTATTCCTGAGACAAAAGCAGTGACTTCAATAGATTGTACCCAAACCATCACAACTATTGAAAAACCCACCAGATAACTAACTAATAGCTTGCAGGATTATTCCAGCTCTTCTGAATCATCCTGTAAATCTTCTTCCGAATTTCCTACCTCATAAAATTTCAATAAAATTTTGGTCTCTTAGAGAAAAAATGCTTTAGTGTCAAGGGTGAATCTTCGCAATCTTTGATTGATTCGTCACGAAGTAAAAAGACTTCTACGCTTCTATTCATCTTCTAGAGTACCTAGTCCTAAAAAGTAAGTCCAGTAGGGAGTCGAGTCCTAGGTGTGGCAAGTTCAAAAATGAATCATCTCTTCCTTCATTGCCTCCTCCTTTGAACAAAGCTAGTCCTAAGAAGTCAAAGGCTGAGTATGAAGGGGATTCGAGTTCTGAATCGCAACCATCTCGCAAGTCTTCATCTTCTCCGTCTCTTATTCATCAAAGCTAACCACTTTAATATTTATTTTAATTGGAGCAATCTTCCTGCTATTATTATTAAAGTAATAAAAACTAAAGAATTTCTTCAAATCTTTATTATTATTTTTTACCAGGTTAATTGTTTAATTCTCTTAGATCTTCTTTTTACCTGATTTAGCTCGTTCCTTATTCTTCTATAAGTTTCCAAATCTCTTATACTGTTACTATCTTGAAACCTCTTGAACCACATACGCTAATCCCCAATTTTATCTTATATCTCACTAATCCACCAATTGGGCTTTCTGTTCTTTGCCCTGATTGCTTTGACTGAAAACTATTCAAACTGAATTTTATCAAAGAAAAACATGAATGCTACCTATACTTGAATACAATTTTGGTTCGCAAACTCATCATTCCAGCCATTAATTAGTTCTAAACATGTTTCTGAATTTATCAAAATTTGCATTTTTAAAGTCAAAAATTTTTACCATGTTTTCTACAATTTCTACTAATCGTGGTTTAACTGCATTTAAATTGAAACTTATTATATTATATTATGATCGGTCTCCCCAAGTTTATTCCAACTGCAACAAAAGTCATTATTTACAAATATTAAGTCTAATAATGAAGTGTATCTGTTGCCTCTTCAGCTACCCGGTTCAAAAAATAAGCAATAATAGTCGATAAGTGATAAACTAATCTGATAAATATTAGCAAACGTACTCCAATCAATATCAGGAAAATTAAAATCACCCATTTAGAATGTACTTACTTCATTGTTCCTGCATCCTGCCCTAATCTCATTTATTATTGCAACGTTCATTTCCTGATTCTGAGAAGGAGAATTGTAAAAAACTCCATTCTGTATAGTTTACGACTATCAAGTTAGTAATACTGTAGACAGTGACTCACACATGACTGAAAATTTCTAATTAGAAAGTTAAGTAATAGTATGAAGCAAGCTTCTGGAATTATGCCAGAAGCTGCTTACCAAACAATTCTTTCAAAAACTTAACTTAACTTAACTTATCTTTTCTGAACTTAGAAATTTTTTTGGAAATGGTCTCAAAAATGCACATGTGGGTCGCCGTTCACAGTCTATATATATAGCAGTAGCAGTATATATATAGTAGTATATATATATAGTATATATATATATAGCATATATATAAGGTTGTTATATTAAGTTATGTTATATATATATATATATATATATATATATATATATATAAGTATAAGTATGTATATATATGTTGGTATATATATATATATATTATATATATATATATATATGAATATATATATAAGTATATGTTATATATAGCAGTAGAGTATATATGTATATATATATATATATATATATAAGGTATTATATATATATATACATATTTAGATATTATATATATATATATATATATATATATGGTATATAGGTATATATAGTATATATATATATATATTATATATATATATATATATATATATATATATATATATATATATATATATATATATATATGTTAAGTCATATATATATATATATATATATATATATATATATGTTATATAGCATATATATATTATTGCTAAGGCTATTATGTTATTATATATATATATATATATATATATATATATATATATATATAGTTATAAGGTATGGTGTTAGTTATAATAGGTAATGCAGTGACCAATATATATCAAAGCTTAAAGCTCAAAAATTTAAAGTTCAGAAAGGCTGCTGGGTTAGGTTTCAATAAAATCTTTTAAGCAACATTGTTTCCAGAAGCTGCTTCTAGTGTTTACTAAGGCTTTATTAAACACTTAAAAAACTTAATCAACTTAACTTCTGAACTTAGAAATTTTTGAACTTAGAAAATTTTCTAAATAACTTTGGGTCAGTCTACAGTATTACCATTTATATATATATATATATATATATATATATATATATATTTATATATATATATATATATATATATATATTTATATATATTGGTAAAGGTTGTTATATATATATATATATATATATATATATATATATATATATATATATATATATATATATATATATACATATATTTTTATATATATAAAAATATATGTTATATATATAGCAGCATATATATATATATATATATATATATATATATAGTATATAGTTATAAATATATATATATATATATATATATATATAGTTATATATATATATATATATATATATATATATATGTTTCAATATACAGAATTTTTTATATAATATATATATATATACAATTACATATTAAATCAGGGATGGCATATTTAGCGATTTTTTTTTTTTTAAAAATCAATTCTTGATTTTTTGATTTTTTTAGTTTATTCTATTTTTTTCAGATCTGTAATCAATATGATATATAATTTGTAACTTTAAAAATTATATTTCATGAATCCTTGAAATCAAAAGGATCAAAAAATCCAGCTTCACAAATTGCTTTAAAAATCGAAACAACAAAAAATGCCATCCCTGATTGATACTGAGACAGGGATGGCACGAAAAATCAAATTAAAAAAATCAATTGATTTTTTTACTTGATTTTTTTTATAAATAAATCATAATTTTTTTGATTTTTTTGATTTGTTTGATTTTATATTTTTTTTATTATTTTTTATTTTTTTGTATAATTAAGTAATTTAACTTCAATAGAAATAAAATATTAAGATAAAACTATATATATTATGAAGTTTTTAATATATATTTTTTCAATTTTCAACAAACTATTGGCATTGTAACCCGTAAGTCTGTAACATTCTTTAGTGTTGCTGTTTCATTGTTTCCATTGTAATATTTTGAACCCAGAGCTAGGGCCTAGGGTTAAAAATTGAAAATTAATGCCAGATGCAGACTAATTATATATATATTGTTTTTGTATAATGTCGTATAATAAATATATTAGGCCAGTATTTGAATATTGTCTACAATTTTAGCACCCTTTTTAAAAAGACAGATATGCTGAAGAGGGCGCAACGTAAAGCAACGAGGAGGTAGATTTTTGGCATTGAGGATAAGAATAGGCGTGTAGTTGTCTAGATAGGCCCATGAGGCTTCTTAAATATTATTATTATTTATTATTTATTATGGGTTGACTGGGACATTCTAGAGGGGCCAATGCAGCTTCTTAATTATTAATTTTTATTGGTTGACTGGGACAGTCTAAAAAGGACCATGCGGCTTCTCAAGTATTATTCTTATTTATTATGAGTTGACTGGGACATTCTAGAGGGGTCAATGCGGCTTCTTAATATTATTTTTAATTATTAATTATTATTATTGATAAGTCTAGATAGGCCAATGCAGCTTCTTAAGTACTATTCTTATTTATTATTTGATTTTTATTATGAGTTGACTGGGACATTCTAGAGGGGCCAATGTGGCTTCTTAATTATTAATTTTTATTGGTTGACTGAAAAGTCTCAAAAAGGACCATGCGGCTTCTTAAATATTATTATTATCCTTATTTATTATGAGTTGACTGTGACATTCTAGAGTGGCGTTGCCATTTCTTTATTATTATTTTTAATTATTAATTATATATATTATTATTGGTTGACTGGGACATTCTAGAGTGGTCAATGCGGCTTCTTAATTATTAATTTTTATTGGTTGACTTTGACAGTCTAAATATTACCATGCGGCTTCTTAAGTATTATTCTTATTTATTATTTATTATGAGTTGACTGGGACATTCTAGAGGGGCCAATGCAGCTTCTTAATTATTAATTTTTATTGATTGACTGGGACAGTCTAAAAAGGACCATGCGGCTTCTCAAGTATTATTCTTATTTATTATGAGTTGACTGGGACATTCTAGAGGGGTCAATGCGGCTTCTTAAATATTATTTTTAATTATTAATTATTATTGGTTGACTGGGACAGTCTAGATAGGCCCATGCGGCTTCTTAAGTACTATTCTTATTTATTATTTGATTTTTATTATGAGTTTACTGGGACATTCTAGAGGGGCCAATGTGGCTTCTTAATTATTAATTTTTATTGGTTGACTGGGACAGTCTAAAAGGACCATGCGGCTTCTTAAATATTATTCTTATTTATTATGAGTTGACTGGGACATTCTAGAGGCGTCAATGCGGTTACTATTTTTAATTATTAATTATATATATTATTATTGATTGACTGGACAGCTAAAAAGGCCTATGCCGATTCTTAAGTATTATTATTATTTATTATTTGGGTTGACTAGGACATTCTAGAATGCGGCTTAATTATTAATTTTTATTATTGATTGGGACTGTCTAAAAGGACCATACGGCTTTTTGTATTATTCTTATTTATTAGTGGGTTGACTGGGACATTATACGAAGCACGGCAGCTTCATTATTCAGAATGGTTATGGTGCCGCATTGATGCTCAGCCGACGTCTATCAACCCATAATAAATAAGAATAAAAAGCCGCATGGCGCATTGTCCTGTCAATCGTCAAAATTAATAATTAAAAGCATTGGCCTTTGGGAATATCCTCCCAGTAAATAGCAATAAATACGCCGCACAATACGCCTCTTAAGAAGCTTATGGCCTACAATAAACAATGGTTTCAATACCGCGCCGAGCCAATTGCCGTCAGATCCTTCGACTGTCCCAGTCGCCCCTGGTAAGCAAGAATAATAGCTTGAAGAAGTGCCGTGCATGGGTCCTTTTTAACTGTCCCAGATCATCAAAATAATAGAATGATGATCTCTAGAATGTCCCAACAACCCATAAAAATGAAGAATTAGGAATAATTTTTAATAAAACTAATGTAATTAATGAATAGCATTTACTGGGTTAATGGGTTTTTACCAGCTGTCCTAGTCAACCAATTAATACTACACAATAATTAAGAGTCTATTGGCCCTTAAATGTCCCATTCAACTCATAATACACAGTTAAGAATAGCTGCAGGGTAGTCCTGTCACCTACAATACTAATAATTAGGGAATAATTTATTCTTAATTATTAATTATGGGTTGACTGGGACAGTCTAGATAGGGCCATGCGGCTTCTGAATTATGATTCTTATTTAATTATTGTTGGTTGACTGGGAAAGTCTAGGTAGGCCCATGTGGCTTCTTAATTATAAATACTATTCATTAATTACATTAATTATAATTAAAAATTATTCCAAATTCAAATTTTAATAGGTTGACTGGGACATTCTAGGAGGGACAATCGGCTTTTCAATTATTAATTCTTATTGGTTTACTGGGAAAGTCTAAAAGGACCATGTGGCTTCTAAGTATTATTGTTATTTATTTGAGTTGACTGGGACATTTTAGAGTGATTAATGTAATGTTTCTTAATTATTATTATTTTTAATTATTAATTATTATTGGTTGATTGGGACAGTCTTGATAGGCCCATGCTACTTCTTAAGTATTATTTTTATTTATTATTTATTATGGGTTGACTGGGACACTTAGAGGGCCAATGCGACTTAATTATTAATTTTTTTGGTTGACTGGGAAAGCCTAAAAAGCTGCTTCTTAAGTATTATTCTTATTCATTATGAGTTGACTGGGACATTCGAGAGGAGAAAATGCGGCTTTTTAATTATTTTTAATTATTAATTATTATTGGTTGACTGGGACTGTCTAGATAGGCCCATACGTCTTCTCAAGTATTATTATTCTTATTTATTACTTATAATATGGGCTGACTGGGACATGCTAGAGTGGTCAATGCGGTTTCTTATTTTTATTGGTTGACTTTGACAGTCTAAATATTACCATGCGGCTTCTTAAGTATTGTTCTTATATATTATGGGTTAACTGGGACATTCAAGAGGGGTTCATGCAGCTTCTTAATTATTATTCTTAATTATTAATTATTATGGGTTGACTGGGACAGTCACGATAGGCCCGTGCGGCTTCTGAATTATTATTCTTGTTTTATTAATTATATTGGATTGACTGGACATTCTAGAGGGGCCAATGCTTTAATTATTATTCTTAATTATTAATTATTGTTGGTTGATTGGGACAGTTTAGGTAGCTCCATGCAGCTTTTAATTATAATACTATTCATTAATTACATATAAATTATTAAAATTATTCTTACTTCTTAATTTTTATGGTTGAATGGGGACACTTTTATTTCTAGTTTTATGTCTTCTTATATATATATATACAGTATATATAGCTAGCAGTATAGTATATATATATATATATATATAGGCATATATATAAGAAGATATATATATATATATATATATATATATATATATATATATATGTATATATATTAAGGTTATATATATATATATATATATATATATATATATGTTGTTATATATATATTATAATGTATATATATATATATATATATATATATATATGTTATTATTATATATATATATATATATATATATATATATATATATTATATATATATTGTTAGGTTATACATATATATATATAAGTTATATATATATATATATAATGTATATATATATATATTGTTATATTTATATATAAGGTTATTATATATATATATATATATATATATATATACATATAGCATATAGAGAAGAGCAAAGAGTATATATATATATAGCATATATATATATATATATATATATATATATATATTTCGCGTGACGTCACGAATCTGAAAAAAATGATTTTTTTTCTAAAAAAATCAAAAAAATCCCCAACCCTGATACTAGATAGTCCGAAATTGCTAACAACATTGGATTGAAGTACTATAATTTTATTTATACCGATAATTGTAAATTTATCGACTATCGAAAAAATAAAAATTGCATCGATATATCAATAATCATTAAAAACATCGAAAGTGTTATCCCTAGTCCCTACTCCCTACAATAAAGAATAAATGGTCATCCTAACCTGTGTCCTAACATGATAAATTTAGCAGGTTAAAAATTTTTGGAGTGTTTTTATTTTTTATTGGAACTATAGACGTAAAAATTACGAAAATCAATAAAAAAAAACTTCAAATAATATGTTGATACCATTTTTATATATTAAATCTGTATAGTTTCAATACAGTATTCATGTTAATGAGAGTATAGACATTCCAATTACAGTACTTTTTTTGCACTAAAACTTGTAGTGTGGTTAGCCTATACCTGGGCTATAGTTTTACTTTTGTTAGTAGTTAGTGTATATATTATAATGATCTTTGTTTAGGATATTGGCAAGCCTAACTGTATGGTGTAGGTTGTGCATGTTGCATGAGTAATTGTTTGGTAAATACCGTCTCAATAGGCCCATGTGGCTTACTGTCTTTATTTCCTTTGTACCTATAAATGTGGGAAAAGCAAATGAAATAAATTACAAGACTATTAACTTATTTTAAGAAATAAAAATTCATGATGGTATGCCTTACATTAATGAAATTGATATATATGTATGTCAATATTTGATAATTAATTTATTAGCTAATTGTTGATATAGGTAGGTATATAAGGTGCCAAACATTTGAATGTACCTGTACCCCCTGAACTCTAAGTGATAGGGAAATCTACTCTCACTACATATAAGTAGCTATTGGATATTGATATGTTGGTATTTCAGTATAGTGGTATATTTGCCGAGTCCAGAGAACACAATTTTGGATACACCAATTTTGGTTATAGTAGGACAGCCTTTCCATCACCAAATTTAAATGTGTATAATTTTAGCGCGATATTTGAGACACACAAATTTTATAATAAAGGTTTGAGAATAAAGGTAGTAGATATTTTATCGCCCTTCCAATATCTAACTACCTGGGGGATATGTAAGTTCACCAGGACCATAGTCTCACTAACCGTGGATATATTTAGCCATGTAAAAAGTGAACAATAAGATAAGAGACAACCAGAGACGGCTACATGTATATAGTTAATCCTATGTTGTGCACCACAGACTAGTCCCCCTTTAGACATCCACCTAAGCGATTTAAACTGTTCATGCGCAAAAGGGTAATGGCGAGCGGCTTACTGATTCCCTTCACTAATCCACACACATATAATAGCCCTAACATAATAATTTATAAAATCAGACACTTGTTCCATATGCTCACCCTCTAAACCGTAAATCTTCTACTACATGAAGGAGACTTAGAGAGAGTACGATTCTATCCGATACTTAACCACATCCAACCTCCATACGATGTGAATACGTAACTCACCTAACATTTGCTTAACTGCAGTACTGAGTACGCACAAGAACCAATCTCTGCTAGAGCGAAGTGGCAATCTCCAAACTCGCTCTTCAGATTCACTAGAAACGACATTCTGGAAGTGCCAAATAAATCATACGCAAAGCATTACTATGAGGAAGAGTTATGCACAGGAGACATACACTTCCACTGCGTCTCAAATTTACACTATTTCTCACAGCATCCAGTATACTAACACCTGAGAAATAGCGACAGCGGCGTTTACGACCGGTTGAGAACAGGCGGGGAGGACTCTCATAAAATATCTTCAAGGAAGTCGATGAATCTGTTCCACATCCATTGCAAATTGAACTAACCAGGAGAAACTTAAACAGATCCCTGCCTCCTACGTTCCTCTAATTTGATAATCATTGTAAACTCATAGGAATCACTTTTATTCTGTTAAAGTTGATAAAGAAAGCGGAGCTTGTGCGAGACAGAGAAGAATATTTCATACATACGCGTTTGGAAGTGTACTAAATTTCTAGTTAAGCTTCTTATCCACCTTTATTTTTTACACTATATATTTTGCGCAATAAGAGAGTGATACCATGCCATATGAGCTCTGCGTGTGAGTCTATTATCCTTGCGAGGCATAGACGCACTCTTGTTTGACACAGAATCCCAGAAAAACCTAGATGAGACAATAGTAGACTTCTTCGGTGAGAACAGCCTTTCATGTTAGTCATCATTCGATATGGATATGAGTTTTAGATATTGTTGACCAATAACTTTGAGGTCCACACACTTACGCTAACGTCTTTAGCTGCACTTTCATTACTATAAATCGCACCTCTAGTATAACGATCTTAGCGGAGAGTACATTCATCCGTCGCGAGTCGTTGAGCGGCAGCGTAGGCTATTCGAAGACCAAACAAATCAGAGGCAGAAGATATATTCAGCGAATGATCGCCTCTTCTTAAGAGCCATTCGCAGCTAATTTTGATCCGGCGACCAGCCGAGCAGCATTTTCACACACAAATTCTGTTAGAGATCCGTGACTTCAGGATATCACTCTTGTCTCCGTCCTTCCTCTCTGAGTTCCCTCACTACTTACACACCCTTTCACTTTCACTTATTTAATTGTATTTGCGCTGCGGAGTCAACACGCTAACCTTATTATGCGCTATGCGACCTCTCAGCACAGAAGGTGGATGGCCACAATACTAAACCTTAGATCAATATGGCTGCCATACCTACAGCTAGATTCCCAATAATCACCATCTTCGGGAGACACTTATTAAGTACCCGATCTGCCATATAGCGCTGTTGATTGCAGACAATGATTTCCAAAAGTGATGACACTCTTCATCCCATGTCAAGAGCTCTCACACGTGAGTTCTTGCAGCTCTATCTTCAAATACACATCACAACCTTCACACTACACACCCTTTAGCACATTTCACACGAGTAGCGCAATGCAGATTTTATTCTATTTCTTCTCAAAGCGCTGTCTCACTCTAGCCACATTCTTAGAGTTCTCAGTCTCCACTTATTAATTAAGACCAGCTACTTGTCATCCCATCACAAATGACTCGCCACTTTGCATATCCACTTCACAGTTGCGAACACATCAAAGGCGCCACAGTACAATAGCACGTATCTGACACTCTTCACTTATCCTCTAACCTTGAAAGAAAGTTCGTTGATTTACTAAAAACTAACTCAACACATTTTCGAAATGTGTTTGCCTTCGAGCACTCGACCCTCACATCCCGTTTCATGCAGTTACGAAAGCACCCATCCCGTGACAATTGAGTGTTACTGAGCATGTTCCTCTTCATTTGAGAGAGTCTTAACCACTTTTCATTGAGCTTCGTTCTTCTTCCTTCCAGAAGAGCTTTCCTATTTCTTTTTAATTCTCTCTTCATTCATACCTACGTTCCAAACTAGAGAGTTCAGTTATCTCTTTTTTATTCCCTTCTTACGTAGTGCAGTTCTTTATTTTATATTTGTTATCCTCGTGTTACTTTCCTAATTTAATTATCTACCATAAACATTGCATGTGCGACTTTTAGAAACTATGTCTTCATAAATAATAGTCGTGAGGTATATGTTAATATAACATTCAACCTTCAAAAGGTTCCGCTAACCCTCTACTATGAATTAAGTAATACTCAATACCTCACTAAATACTACATCACTGCATTTTATTTTGGATGTAAGGCTGCTTATATATACTATATATTTAAAGTTAGTAGGGATATAAGGATACTATAGAACGATAGACACTGCCGTGAGAGTGAGAGTGACTATAATTGAAACATTATAAATAAGAATAGATATAATTAGATGAGATGAGGATTGTTTTAAAGAGAGCTTAAGAGAGTATAATGTAAAGGCCTCAATTACTTAAGTACTATTAATATTTATATTTCTAAATCACTATATATGAGATTATGAATATTCTAGACAATTCCTTGCCACAAGAGAAGAGTTTCCGACAATTCAGTTGGAACAGCCACCTTCTTTCATTTCTGGTAATGCCCCGAACACTCCTGGTGAACACCCTACTTGAGACACCCACAATCATTAGAGATCCATTATTACGTCAGCGGGCAATGGGTGCTCGGGGCACGGCCACATGTGCACTGAGCGAAATCAGACATTAAAAGTACAGCGGTAGCTACACATCCGACTCTCATAACACGATAGAGGGAGCATGGAGATTTTCGCAGAGAGAGGTGCCATTGGAATCAACGGTGAGATACTCGTAAGCTAGGTAAGTATCTGTCTCACATCATCAGGCCACCTCAAAACATCCTTTGTTTCTTCTAATTAAGCAGAGACTCGTGCGCAAATCGTCCCCATGGAGCGACTCTCGGACAGAACTCACATATTGTCAGAGATATGGATCTTGCGTGCGAGACTGGTGTAGTTATTACAGCAGGACAGTGAGAGAGGAGTAATTAAGATCAAGGACAGATATAAGAGACTATGAATAGCAGTAAATGCATTGCATGCGAGAAGTTGCAGAGACCATCTGAAGAAACAGGTTAGCTCTCGTTTATAGTAGACCACTAATCACAGTGATGAGACCTAGTAGTACACACCTTTATGTTAAAAATATATATTATACTATTATACTATATTATCATAAAATTAATCGCTAGTTCATTTAACTACTCCTCTATTATATATACCGCTATAATCCAAAGCTATGCACCTAATATATGTATACTATATTTACACTGAACATATTAGCCAAAATATAAATATATATATATACACCGCATAACAAATATCTCCGATATTTTTATATTATATCTTATATTACTCTTCAACTATTATATATTTACTCATACTAAAATTGCATTTATGAGTTTGCTATATATACAGTTATAATATACTAAAAATATACTAATATATATATATAGTGAACTATATAATTACTATATAGTACTATTACCTCTTATGATTTATAAAATCACATATTGTAAGTTACCTACGTAACTCAGTCATCGTGAGAGCTGTTATTGTTACTACTCTTCCCTCTCTCTCATTCACTATGTGCTGCACAATTTACAGTACGGATTCTATCATTTAGGGTGGCCATTGCGTTGCTTAACGACGAGTCTTGAGACTGATCAAAATTCAAGAGGTGGCATTATATTATCTTAATTTGCGACGTAATACAACAGTCTTTCCTCTAAATGAAATTCTGCAATCAGTCAAGTACTCCAAGGGATAGATGTTATTCTCTTCGCGCCATGAGAAATTAATGAGTCTCCACTTGAGAGACACATTTTACTCACACGACACCGCGAGAACCGGGGAAGACAGGGGTATCTGTTAAACTTGATATAATTTAGAGCGTCCAAGCCGAACTACTCACTCTCTGCTGCTCGACACATGAGTCGGACATAGGTATACAGACAGCCTTTCGTGTGTGTGTGTCGCTTTCTTTCACGCTCAGCCATCTGTACTCAGAAGTGAGAGATGGAGAGAAAAGACCATGTCTTCACTGTCACCATCCTTAACAGATAGAGATGATAATCGAATTAAGCAGAGACTGTTATTCATATGCGTCACCTATCTTCATAATGTTAGGATGAATGAAGGTGGTCGTTTCCATACTATCTTCTGTCTCCACACCTGCTTTTGAGGGATCTCCACGGCACGCGGGGAAACAATAGATCACTGTTCGTGCGTGTGTACTATTCTCAGTGAGTTCTACGTTTACTTCAAGATATCACCCGTCTATGAATAATCCCTCTCTTGAGCCCTCGATTCGATCTCTCTTCTAAGCTCCTCTATCCAGCGTCACTACATACGTACTGGAGAGAGTTGAAATATAGTAGCGGACGGCTGTGGGGTATAAATTACCAGCAAGTGAGCTCTTAACTAATCGTCCATCTAACAACAGGTGCTCATATAGCCTCTACTTCCGTAAGTCATACACTCTCTAAAAAGTTGGTTTAAGTAACTTACTATATTTATATACTAATTATATTAGTTTATATATATATTATATCTAAACTACGAATATTTAATATCATATAGTACATAAATAATGAGTATATAGGGTACAATTTATTATAATATATCATGGTTGCAATAGTTATAATATATCATACTTGCTTCTTTTCCCCTGTTTAATATCTATTACTTTTTCTGACCTTTGAATTATATTAATTAGGCCCGTGTAATTAAAATTTATATGAGTATATTTATTCACTACATATATATCCACATAATCCTATATATCTATGAGGTTATTAGAAATTATAAAAGAATGTCTCCTTTTAATTGCTCAGTTTTCAACTCAACTCATAATTAAATTATAAAGTATTATATTCAATAAAAGAAGTATATTATTTTACATCTTATTTTTTACATTTTGATTCTAGTAATTTCTCTACCTTGATTATTCAAGATATTATGATAAGGCATTTACTTATGGGGTATCCATCTTTATCTAATATAATACTATATATCACTCGATGATGTACCTATACAATATTAAGTACTATAATTTATACTATATATACTAGTTTCCGGACTTATTATGTTCAAGTTGAATCACCTGTTATTTATTTACATAATACACTGAAGCATCTATATCCTATATATCACTACCTTAATTACTCTAATCTTTAAACACATATTATCATATATATATATATATATATTTAGAGTTTAATGCCAAAAAAAAAATTTTTTTTTAGCCTGTATTAGAAATAATCAATGAACTTTTTAATAATGACAATATATGATACATAGATAAATGACAATTATTTCGTTCAATTCATAAAAATATTTCGTAACCAATGACAATGAATAATTCTGTAAAACTTATAGTTACTTCATTCACAAAATATCAAAGTGTATTAGTTATGCAATTTTCATAGCGTTAAGACTCAAAATAACTTTATAAATTAAATTATCAAAATTTGATACCAAAATTTATCATTGAAATTTCAACCCCTTATCCGTTCGGTACTATTACACAAATTAATTCGATTACTGTGGTATTATCTAACTAAACGATCTGTCAAACATTCAGGTGAGTTTTCAATAGCAACTTCATGGCTGCAGAGCAATTTAATTCGGAAATTCTCATTTCCGATCAATGGTGTCGTTGTGGGGTACAGCAGTGCGGAGTTTAAGGGCTCTTTTTATGGGTATACGATAACGCATAGCGTTCTTTGAGGTCGCGATAGTTTATTTTCCCTGTGAGAGATGAACCAGCACACTGAGAGTTTTTTTCAGTGAAATTTCTCCATTCAAATGAGAGGAGGCGAAGGGATGTGTTAGGGTTAAACAGCATCACAAGTGAGCATTATTCTCATAAGTCTACTCAAAAGCCGAGTTTGACTTGAAATACAATCATTACCACATTTTGAGACTCAAAAAGACGGTAAATAAGTTATTTTCTCGGCATATATAAATTACTGGAGATATAAAGCATACATACATATGACGTTCTACCAACTATGTTAATTGAACTGAGAGAGATGCTTCACATATCATAACTCATTTATCAGTTATATAGTCTAGTCAATAAGGATCAGAGTCTCGACGCTAAAAAAAAACTAGTAATTTTGAAGTTATTCTCTATTTTCGGACAGCAATAACGTTGAGATTGATTTAGACTTGGGTTCGTGGCCAGAGGTATAAGTGCGAGTATTGTTTTCACCTCGACGTTGTCTAGAGAGTAACCACAGTAATATTCAATGTTTATATTCGTATTGGTATAAACTAAGGACATTTGGATTCAAGATAGATTCCTATACCCGATTGCCTCTACATGTATGTGCATATTCAAATGTACCCATGACGAATCTTGTCCGCAAAGCTTCAACTATAACTTGGTGGCTATCCCGAGAGTCCAGTGAGAGTTTTAACTGTCTGAGACACACAATATTCATCTCGATTGAACCAATTTCCCAGCCTTTCTCTCTTATCTCTCTATTTTACAATCTCTCATTTATCACACTGTCACTTACGCCCATTCACAGTGAGAATTTCACTTGTCGAGTTGTGTATTCGAGCATTACGTATCTTATATTGACCACAAAAGTGTACTTTCCATGCATACAAAAATTTAGAGACTATTCACACCAAGCTTGCTAATTAGCAAGTTTACCATTATAATAATAACTACGTGATCAAAGTGCTTATCAATGTTACACACACACTCACACACGTAGACTAACACCCATGATATTTTCATTATAACCTTAATCTAACAGTAGCATGGACCATTCCTCTGTACTTTAGAAGTAGCGATAAATATAACGGGAGAGTTTGCAGAGGCTTCGCTTATAATCCGTTTTCACGAATTAACGACAAAGGTCTATAAGCGAAATATTTCTCTACCTCACTAAGGCACTATATACTAAGATTTAAATTTTCTACAGCTCTCTGCATTCTTGTGCGGGCTTACTTCCTTATTATTTTCTTTATCCAGAGCTCCCAGACCCTCACATACACCGTGCTTCAAAGATCGAATCTCGTGAATAGTAGATTGAACACATAGATTTCTCATTCTCTCGTGGAAGAAGTACACCAGACTAGGCAATCAGTTATTACACAGTATTTATTACTTGAAATATAGAATTTCTTCGTTAGCTGATTGCAAACTTAGCTGCATGTGATGCTAAACGTTAGATAGGCTTCAGGGTGATAAAAGCTGTTTTCACTGTGAATCGACATCTGTCTTTTCCACACTATTGTGATCATAGTGCGAGTATTTAATAAATGAGAGAAGATAAAATATAAACATATAATAATATTATAATACATGAGCGATTTTCACATGATCTAGGTATCTAACTTTACGTTCTATCTCCTTGACTTAGCACAATGGGATCATACAAAGCTACACAGTACATTTACAGATCTCGGTGACCATTAACCACGAGCACTTGAGAGATTACTCAGGAGAAATCACGAGGATGGCACATACGGAGTTGATCACGATGTTTTTTTCTCTTTTTAGTATGGGCACCAAAGACCTCGGCCAACAACCCCACCTGCCAACTGAGAGCAATATGTTATTTAGTCTATATATATTCAGCATCATAAAACCAGACATAAATCATCAAGCTATGTGCGTAACCAGAGCCAGTAGTAATTCAAAATTTTGCAAAAATTTTTTTAATAGCACACCTCCTATTATAAATAACCACTAGAGTAGGAAAAATAGGAAATAAATGATATATCAGAGAATAAGCTAAATTACGTTGGACTGTCAGAATAATGAAGATTTACACAAGCAAATAACACATATCTACCAAGAGTCCTAACGAAGTTAATTGGATTAATTTGGTAAGTGAGGTATGCAATTAGTTCACCATAAGTAATGATATTTTTTATGAATACGAAGAGTTTGGTCATATCTACAATCATACCTATTGAGCGTTCTATTAAATATAAAAGACTGAAATACTAGAATAATCAAGAGTGATTAATATCTTACACGAGAATAACGATCAAGATCACTATGATGAGTATAACTTATATAGTAGTATATAATCCCTGTGTGATTAAAATAAAAAAAAGTATCTTTATGCACCATACATAATAATATACATCCAGATACTACCATTATAATCGGTTAATATCCCTGATATAGAAAGGTTTATTACAGCTTTGCTTTGAGGCGAGGGTCACATATTCACTCTCCCACACACCGAGATCCAAGATAATCCTAACAAGTGTATGCAGATTAGTACATATCTTAAGTCTATATTTCTATTTGTCTTCAAATATTTTTGAGAGAGGCGATAATTGCGTCATTACGATACAATAAATTGCCTAATATTGTAATGCATATATAGTTTTTAAAATTTAATGAGATTATGAATATACAAAATTAACACTCACCTATTAGGGTCATATCTGTAAGGAAACTCTCCATAATGTTGCTTCGTCGAATTGTCTGTAAGTCGTCAAATTGCTGTGAAGGATTCTTAGCCATTATTAAAGCATTTTGGTTCCGTTACATAGAAAATACTGCTTAAACCTGACCAAACTTTTTTTCATCTAAAATTATTTAAGTGGATTTACACCTATTTCGCAATCGCAATTCCCGCAAAATTATTATGAGTATATGTCCGCAATTGGCGGAATTGCGGATAACGTATATTTGAGTTAGTTGACTTTAAATTAGTCGTTAAGTACTTGTCACCTCTCACCTCTGATATAATATATTATAAAATTTCAAAATTCATTTACATTTAAAATTAATTAAATAAACAATATTTATTTATACTCTATTGATAAATAATATATACATTATTTACTGCAAATATTATATATATATTTTTATTAATTTATTAATAATTAATTAACCACAGTGATATTATCATTTATATAATAGATTTAGAGTATTGATTACACTATCTTATTACTTTTGTCAATACCATAATAATCAATACAATGTTTAGAAGTATAAGATATGTAATCGGTACTATAGCTTAGGGTTTATATATATAATACCTCACCACCCCAAAAATATAAAAAAGTTTACGCACAATTTTGCATTCAATTTTCGCGCAAGGTATTCCCAATTTTCAAAATGTTTATATTCCTCTTTCAAGTACCATCAGTTAAATGCACCTCCAAATGTTTATTACAATTGTAATAGTGGATTACATTACGGTCAGTCCATGGATAAAATTGTATCACTGAATTCCATAAATGTATATCATTTATTGCACTAAGTTTACATAATGTAAACTTAAAAATAAATTAAAAATTTTTAAAATTGGTATATTGCTATTCATTAAGTAAGATTGTAGTTTAAATTGCAATTTTTGAAATAAAAAGTTTAAAATGTTGTTAATCTCCAATGATTTAATCTTCAGTAGTAAATATGTATATGATTCTAAAAAATAATTTCTGAAAAAAATTTTCTGTTCAAAAAAAATTTCAAAGTTCATAAAAGTTAAGTTAAGCTCTAAATAAATCTTGTTTTATATAAACGATAAATTTATACTATATCACTCGGCAGAGGACATCTTCGAGAGAGGGACACCAGACCAGATTATGACCTGCCCGACTTTAAACACATTTTTGCTATAATCAAGCTAATACAGCGTATATATAACTAACTCTTTTCTGCAACTAAAGAAATGTTTAAATATATAAAATATCTGATAACGAGCTCAGTTGTTTATACCCCGTTTACCTTTATACTATAATAATATATATAATTAATATATATATATATATATATATTTAATAGTATATATTTATAATATATATATATATATATATACCTTATATATATATATATATATTATATAAATATATATATAATATGCACTTTTATATTCTCTAAGAAGTAATCGATATAATACTGATAATGACGTTAACCAATAATATTTATCAATTAATCACATGTAAACTAGTAATAGCCCATATACTTATATAATATATATATATCACTCATATATATATATAGATATATTTATATATATATATATATATATTAATAATTATATTATATAAGTATATTTATATATTATATATATACTATATTATATATATATATATATATATATATATACTACCTATTTGAGTCATTCCAATATTGAAAATCAACCCAGGTGAAAAAACCCTTACCCACCTTCCGATTTTTTTCAAACTTTTACATTTTTGATATAGAGCAGCTCGAGAGTGCGAGGATAGTAATGCGAGAATTGTGTATGATAGTGTTAGGTCAACTAGTTGTATAAGTTCCGTAAGATATTATGACTTTGTAATTTTGTTGAAAAAAAGGAGGTATCAAATTTAGGGCTATAGGGATAGTCGGGGCAGCGGTCACAATGCAATTTATACAAATTCCAGTCCGAGTTTTTGAGAATATCCACACACTAGGAGAGACTTAGCACACCACTCTCACACATAAAAGTATCTAGATGTTTGCAGAAGGTCTTGAGATAGTTTTAAAAAACTTTCACATGCCCAGATGGGTCAAACAATAAACATGTCGGAATCCGTCATGGAGGTTTTGATCTTTGACCTTTTGTAGTGGTCAAAACATCCCATATCCGATTATTTCAAATTTTAACCCATATAATTAGCATGACCTTGGTAAAAGGTGTGATAAAAATTCTAGTTTTTTGCGGAGTAATGAAACACTTGATCAATTGATGGTTTTTTCTTATTAATAAATATAATATTATATATATAATATATATATTTGTAATTTATATATATATATTATATATTATTATATTATATTATATATATTTTTAATTATATATATATTTAGGGAGGGCAGATATCCGGTCAACTACCGGTATCAGGCTCTATCCTAGTCCAAGTTTTTGACTATCACCGGTATAATGCCGTGGCCAGATAACTGGATAATTAAACTTTCCCTAGTAGGTTTCTACTCGTTTGGGGTAAATATTTCCAAAATAATTTGAAAATATATAAATATATATATCTATTAATATAATATTATATATTAATATTATATGTATTATATTTATAGTACATATATAAAATTATATATTTTACTTAAAAAAAAAAAAAAAAAAAAAAAATATTAAAAAAATATTTAAAGTGTTATAAAATTAAATACAAATATACTTATTTATTATTTCAGTGGCGTAGCCCTTAGGCGTTAGTCCTTACTTATTAGAAGTTCCTATTATTTTTTAAGAAAAAATTAATAATTAAGTAAAAACAAATAAAAAATAAAAAACATATTAAAAATGCTAATAATAAAAAGAAATGGGATATAAAAAATTAATGTATTTCAAAATTTACTTTCTCGATAAAACTAAAAATGAGCTATTTATGCTTTGCCTTCCCTATCCACTGGTTAACTTGCATACGCACATCGGCGTAGCTAGGAATAGAAATAAATCCTATCCCGTCAATGTTATAAAGAGAGGCAAGCCTCCTGCTCGTCGATCGTACTCTCCGTGCCATAAATAGGTTTCTTTTTTTAAATTTTCTTTATAATTTCAATTATATATTATATATATCACCTATTATATATAATATATATATTTAATATATATTATTATATATATATATATTATATTATATATATATATATATATATATATATATATAATAATCATTACAAAGGTTTACCTCTAATATGGTAAAGCTTTGTTTCACGGTAAAACTTAATAATATGGTAAACTTTTTATATATATATATATATATATATATATATATATATAATATATTTATATATTCCGTATATATTAGTATATATATTATATATAATATATATAATATATATATATATATATATATAGTATATATATTATATATATATATATAATAATATATTCTTGCCTACCCATGTAAAACATCTAGCTATGCCACTGAAATATTATATTATATATACCCTATATTTTGGTATAGTATATATATTACATTATATATATATTTAACGTTAAAAATATCTTATATTATTATATATATATAATACTAATATATATAATTTACTTGTTTTAGAGATTTTCGATGTTGGGTACCAATGTTATTATTATTTTTATATATCATTCATTTATGTTGATGTAACAATACCTCTATAATTTATTCCTGAAATTTTGGTGGTGACGACTATTCATAAATTTATGGTAAAAATAGGTAATTATTAAAAATATTATAATAAATATTTTATAAAAAATTCTTAAAATATATGGTAAAAAATTATAATATTTATATGGAATTAAGCTACCAAGACACATGTTAATGGAATTTTTACCAAACCCAATTTACTTTCTCAGTTAAAGTATTGCTTAATTACTTAAATAGTTATTACCACTGCTTATTTTAACGTTTTTTAATAGCATTGGTATGCGCTTTATTTTAACCAGTATATATACGCACATCCTCAGAAATTTATAAAAAAAAAAACACGAATTTATTCTCATGAAGTTACCTCGCCTTCCAGTGATAATTTATATAAGAAATCAGACGCAAATGACAGGCTGCACATAACTGTGATAAAATGCATGTTGGAAAATAAATTATATGTCTGCTATTAAAGAAAAAGTGGTGCTCACGGAATAAATGGTCAATTCATTCGATTATAACCCACTTTATTAGGACAATCTGAGAAACTAAATATTATCGATATTGAGTAATCGGTCGATTAATGAGTAACTCACTCAATTATCATTTTATTAAAATATGGAATAAATTTTACATTTTCAGAAATATAAAGAAAACCTGTTTAAAAAACATGAAATCCTTTGAAGAAAAGAAAAAAAAAAAAAAAAAAAAAAATTTCGGTGTTTGCTATCAAACGTAGTAAAGATGGCCAATCTGTGTAATAAAATTTGTGGACTATTAAATTTTGGCATTCCTCTGAAACTCCACAATTTTTTTGGTAGTTCCCTTCCTCTAACTTGCGGAATGAATATATTGCATTCCGCCTAACTGCAAATTCCCAAGCATTTTTTAAATTAATCGCAATTGCCAATTCCTTCAATTTATTTTGGTACTTGTTGGACCGCAATTTGGCGAATTGCGCGACTTAAATGCGGAAAGTTCACCTCTGAGATATATATATTATATATTATATATATTATTTATATTATATTTATTATATATATTATATATTATATATATATTATACCTTATTATAGATATATTTATTATATATATTAATATATAATATATATATATAGTTATAGCTATACTATTTACCTTACTATAGTACCAGGGAGCCATTGTTATTCGCTGCATAGTTGTCGCCTTTCGACGACTGAAGTAGACCTACGTATTAACGATTCTTGTAGAATCCTTTTAAGCGTTCTCATTGATCCAGAACGAGACAACAACCCGATCAGGAGACGCAGATGTCTTTTATACTTTTTATAGCTATTGGTGACTAAATTGCAAGACCTTAGGACATTTAATAGATGTTTAGTATTATTATTTTCTCCTTTTTCTGAAAGGGATTATTGATTTGATATATTAAAAATAAATATAATAATAACATCTGTCGTTAAATTTGTTCTAAAGTAACTATGATGACCGATAAGCATTTCGTGCCAACAATAATCAAAGTGAACCTCAGCAAGCATTATTTGAATTTGGGGGGGGGTGGGCGTGATTGAACAGACCCCCTCTTGACATTGTGAAAGGGTGATTCAATAAACGAAATCGAGTACTATAATAATATTTATATTTAATAATATATTTTCATAAATGAAGATAAGGTGATCTGTAGTTTTCCCCTTTATTATTTATTGACAGGGTTTTAAGCTTGGGGGCAAGATTCCAATTTCTGGTCTGATTCCAGTTTTAATTGCGGTTTTTTTTGTTTTTTTTTATTTTTTTGTTTCTGGTCTTATTTTCAAGAGAAAATAAAACATTTATTTAAAATCTTGGTTTAATTCTCTTCTTTTCTTTGTTGGGTTCCTTCTCCAGTCAATCTCAGCTAAGTGCAGTATACCCCTTTTTGACACTAATCCGATGTCAGAATTTCTAATTTCCTCCTACTTTCATTGCAGCGTTATGATATTTGGGCATTCGTTTGGTTTTCCAACTCTTTGAATCTGTATCCTTGTAACTTATGTACTATAAATTCCTATATTACAATCTTCATTATAAGTATAATTTCAATGTATTTATCTAATTAAAAATAATAATATATAATCCAAATTCTATATAACTTTTAACTATTAAGTTTTGTTGGAGTGGATTTGTTGTTATCTTATATGTTCAACAAACCTCCCACATGTATATAATTAGAACGAATTCAGTAAACATAATGAACTTTTTCCTAAGTGTGTCTATATTCTTATAGCTTTTTGATTTCTATAGTTGAACTGTCCATTATATTTTTTATTCTTTGCTAACTAAAAATATCTGATTAGACTCCACTGAAAATATGATTAGACTTCATTGATAGATAGACCCGGAAACACTATAGTTAAGTATACCCTTCATTTGGGGTTAAGACCTGTAAAGTGTATCACCATTGTTTATTCCCCTTGAAAAACTCCACAATTCCTCCCGCGAATAGTCCACCCAGTAAGCAGGCCAAACGGAGGTTTCCGGCCTAAGACAACCCTGTCCTCCCTGCCGTTTACTGTGTGAAATACGCTAACCATGCTTCCGTCACCCACACCTCGATGGTGAAAGTTGGTTGCCTGTGCTTACAAGACATTCAAAACCACATCTATCGAACATCCTTTTAATACTATCTACTTCTTATTATATCTTTTGACCTCCTACGAATTATGTGCAAATCTTTCTTCGATACCATTCGACTTCACGAGAATAAGTGGAGAGAGGCACCTTCCAGTCGGGTACGAGTGTTCCGTTCCCAGCGTGCTTCTCTCCGCAACATAAATAAATAAGTGCACCCGAACAGGTAACTCTGTTTTGTTCTCTGCCTCTTTGCGTGCAACCTAGGATTGTGTACTAGTCATTCACACCCTCACTCTCCTTACATTTTATTTTGAAAATTCATCGATTCTCTTCAGTTTTCTTCAAAGATAAATCTTCTTTTGTTACTTACATTGGTACCAGATTTCAAGAAGTTAGTTTAGGGAATAACCCCTCAATACTTTAAAATCTTTATTTACTTAAACTAAAATTTAACATAGTCCTGAAAAAAAATCAAAACGCAGACATTGGAAAAACCCTCGGCACAGCTTCTGATAGTCAAGAGGTTTTGGACTTTGATCCATCCCTTGCGGCTGTTGCTCTAGATCCACGTGTAGAACAGCGTCTGCGTGATGATCAAAATAAACATCAATTAGAATTGAATGTAGGAATGAATGTAGGAGTGAATGATGAAAATAAAAATAGGGTAGAAGTCACCAACTCTGACACAACCTTGGGTTCCCACTCTGACGTAAAAATGGTTTCCAACTCTGACAAACCTTTTAATCAGTCCGAAATGGATGCCTTGCTTGTTAAACTTAGGAAGCAATGGACCCAAGAAAATAATGTGGAAATCAGTCAGGTTGAACACAGAACGATCCCTGCTCGAGGTCAAGTAATACCCTCTGACCTTGATGCACATAAATTGCAGATGCCTAAAAATACCACTGCTTTCTATGCATTCAGCCACTCTCTTTTTTTTTACTTTTATGTTTCCTTTGTTTTATTGTTTTTTTTCCCTTTGTTTTTTTCTTTTGATGTCTCTTTTCTTTTCTATGATCCGTTTTAGAGTATATTTAACCTTCGCTTAGTTTCCTCAATTTTCAACCACGATCCAAACCTTCCCCTCAATAAATCCACCGAGTTTATTGTCGCCCAAGACTCACCAAAAAATCATTCTACTTCCTAATGCCTAATCTATTCCTAATGCCTAATTCTTATTCCTAATCCTTTAATAGCTATTCCTAATCCTAATTCTTATTCTAATTCTTATAATCTTATGCCTACTCATAATTTCTTCCTAAGCATCAAACTTCCTTCCTAATCCCAAATCTCTTCGTCATGATTCTATTATCCCCTCAGGAAGTTACTTTACTTCAATCCAAGATCCTCTAATTGAGAAAGTACATGATCATGGGGTAGGGCACTAGAAATTCGTTGTCCCCCATACAGTAGGAAGAAATTGCTTCTCCGAGTTCTCAAATGGACACAAAACATACAGTCCCACCGAGAACAAATTCCCTTAAATCAATCTCCGGAGCACCAGATGTTTTCGACTGACTAGGTCGAATTCTGGTTGTTTTCCACAAGGATTTTCTCAACGACCATATGAACGTCGTATTTCCGATACAAATGAACCTTCTATGTATTCAGTTCAGGGCCACAAATAAAACAGAGACTTGACATGCTTGGAGGAGCCATATGTAACTTCCTTCACCACTGCAGTTTGCTCAAGAAAAACTCTCAAAAAAACGTTAAGGTGTGGACCCCTGGATTAAATTTAAAATATGAAAATCCGAACGAAGAATCTCCTTCCACCGTCTACTTGGCTGTATTTTGAGGGCGTTACTGTATGTGCCTTAAATTATCCAAATGCCGCCATCACGCAATGGTTTGAGACTGCAGGCCGAACGCTAGAAAGGCAAATTTTCTTCACAATATTACGCGAGAAATAATAAAAGATAACCGTGAATACCCTTGCTCAAAGTACAGATAATCTAAGTAGGACCCCGGTATATATGAGGATGACGGAGCGTAACCCCGAAATGAAAGAGTCTATGAATACTAGAATGTTCATGCCTGCTTCACCTTACCTCTCCAACGAGAGCCTTAAAATTCGTTTCCTTGTCCCTTCGATTGGAACGCCTGGCTAGTCAGGCCTATCCTGGAGATTCGATATGAGAGATCATGATTCCCTTAGAATAGCTTTCCTTGTAGTTTGCCTCCATATATTGAAACATTCGTCCGTCAATATATTTAAAATGAATGGAGAATTGGACGGTTTATCAGTAGAGTATTCTGGATAAATATTAGTGAATCCTTTGCGCGGATTTCCTTGATAGCGAGAATATCGTTTTCCGAATTCCCATTTCCCCAAGTAATCCATTGTGAGAAACCGATGTTCAATTAACTTATGCCTCCAAAAGAACCGCGATGAAAGTGAACTACGACGAAATCTTGGAATCCGTTATCCGGATAAATACTGCACTCCCCGGATGGACTGAGGTTTTTGAATCGCAACACTGAACAACGAAAACCTAAATCCAAAATTGAAACTCAATTCGGCAGGCTCTAAGAAAAAGTAATCCCTCAGGGACGAAAATAAAATGTAGTACGAATATTATCGTGACTTATCTACCAATAGTACAAAGAACCTAGGATAGTACATGTTCGCCCTGACCCCAATTTCGAATTCTCAGTCCTAGTACTGATGACGGAAAAAGTCTTTTGTGTAACACTGTGAAGAAAATACAGGTCCACTCTCATGGAGGAGTGTTACAATAATCTGGGAGTATGCGTTACTGTAAAAAGTTAAAGGTCATCATAGGGCCAATTGTCGATTCTAGGAAAGATCATCCACTTCCCTATTCTCCGGAAATATGTAGAAAACGTAAGTCATGTCCCTTTCTGCCGTGTGGTCCTCACGCTGGAATGAGGTGTGTTCAATTAGTGCTCCTCCCCAATCACATAATCATGACCACGAGTAGCCTTCTTCCCTTAGAACTGTTCCCTTTGGAAAAGTATATTCCCGGTCCTATTCCGCAAATCAACCGACCAATCACAGAACATGGCCTCCTCGTCGTCCATTTTGCAAGTGGAGATTACCATCCCTACCTGTAAGTAAAATTTAATACCCATTGCGCTAATGATGAGGTTGCGGTAATCACCTCACTTTAAACTCTCTGGTCTCCCGCCGAACTTGAGTCCCTCTGGAGGAGAACCACCCTTTAATCGACTCAGTTAATGATGATGGAGACATATGAAAATTTTAAAAATTTCTAAAATTAGTCCCGAGAAATTTTTCCTCTGACCAGCTTCCCTTAGAAATAAATAAACCCTTAGAAAATCCCTTACGAACGATGGTAGTCCATTGTATACTCCTTCAAGGAGGACCTTGATTCGCTCCCTCAGTTCGCTTTTTTCCCTCACCTATACAGCCTCTGGCTTCTAACGGTTGTAATGTATAGACAGTGGAAGCTGGAATCGAGTTTAAAATTCAAGTACTTGAAAATCACCTGAGTCGATACATGAAGCCATATCTTGCCCTTACGGCTTTGCCTGTAGATATAAAAGTTAAATGCCTATCTGATGGTCTCTGGTCAGAGAAACATTCAGTACCTTATTGCTTTTTATTTATTGAATGTAATCCTGTACTTCCTGCACCGTGATTAATGTGTCCAATGCCCCGTCATTCTTTATTAGTTGTTCCCTAATGAATTTTATGCCAGCTCCTCTAGTTTTAGGGGCTGTCGCTTTAAAAGAAAATGACCTTATCTCCCCAACCTTAACTACGCGGGAATTTGGTAACATTTAGATCTGATGAATTTATAGAAACACCGCATATTCGCTAAGGATGAGAAGTCTATAACCATCCCTTTTTATAAATGGTCACGGTAATGTCCATAATGTTCCCCTTTCCCGTTTTCCCATTGTCCCAGTATGGTGGATTAAGTTGTCCCCTCATTCTGAGCTCTCTTCCTTGGTAGGTTTTAAAGCCGATCCAATAGGACTTGTTCCAATTCCGGGTGTATTGGATTTGAGAGAATCTTGTAGGATCGCTCTTTTAAATACTTCCGATACACCTCATTATATATGGAAGAGGTATCATTGTGGTCAGGTTAGCATTTGTGTTCTTTGAAAAGAAGATAAATCTTTCAAAATTAATACTACGATCTGTCAAGTAGATGCGAATTCGAGTAAATCAACGTAATACGCAGTACGTATGGTCCCCCACTGAAGTTGGAGGATGGAGTTTTGCTTTCGGAATATTCCTATCTCTGACCTTCGACAAGAAACGATTAATTTCGCAGTTAATTTTATTAAACATTTTTTATAAATCGGTTGTCCTTTCAAGTTTCGGTGACACTACGACGTGGGACGTGGCTACTAATATTCACACGCACTCTATCGAGGTAGAACTGGTTCGATCGCATGTGAAAGATTACCAGTACGTTCCCCGTTTCCAGGGTTCCCTTGGCTCAAGAAATAGATAACCAATGTCATGAACTGTTGGAGCAGGATATTATTAGATTCCATAAATCCCCCTTATTCTCAGTCTCCTGTGGTTCCTGTCCGAAAACCTGACGGTAAGTTGCGTTTATGTATAGACTACCACTGGAAATTAAAGTGTTACTAAGACAAGAAAATATAAATAAGCGATGGATAGAAAATTTTGGAGAACTTTTGGGTGAAGAGAGTTAGGATATGTTTAAACCAATTTGATCTGGTTCGTTTCTTGTGATCGCGTGTAATTATCTAGGTGGCCATACGGAACTCCTGAATGTGTTGAAAAAAAACTGCTTTTTTTCCACTCCATCTTGCCCAGCTATTGATATATTTAAGAATGTCCCTTTTTCTTTGGTGTAAAAGAAATGGTCCATGCAACATTCAACCCCCTCCGTGGAATGATGTTGGCGTTAGAGGAAATTCCATGGTCCAAAGGCCTCTTATGATATAACTTAGATGAATAATTTATTTATCCTCAATCAAGACATCGAGGATCATTCTAGTTCCTTTTTTGGGATTTCCGTGTTCCTTAGCTGCACTAGAGAGAATGGTATATATACTAAACCCATGGTTAATACCAGGCCTTGCCGTAACCCCTTGGGAAAAATAAGGGGTGAATTTCTTGGGACTCACCATAATATTCCCGGAAAGGCCTTATACTTGCCCCTTCAGCATAAAAATCTCAAAAAAGGGAGCTTTAGGAATTCCTGTCCCTCCACTTACGGTATAATACAATTACGCCAGTTTTCTGGGAATGGTAATTTTTTTATAGGCGACATATATTTCCCCAACTGTTCTCAGATGCAGTAAGAGCCTTTATTCATGTCTAGACCTCTTGTGGTAGATTCTATTTCCTGGACCCGAAGTGACAGTCGTTCCCTTCGACCATCTAAAAAAGGCCTTAGTTAAAACCCCACATTGTTAGGTTTTTTCCATATGCCTCCGATTTATAGTCCAGAAGTGTTTCCCCTATGGAGCCTCCATGTGCGATCTCAGTTCACTCTCGGGGTGGTGCTGCCTTTCCCCAATCCAAGACGGCGAACGCAAACTCAAATTGCTTTTTTATTTTTATGACCTTCATATTGGGGCTCCAGAGAAATTATGGAGAATTACGGAGTAATTGACAAAGAGTTGAGCTGTCAAATCCCTTAGACCTTAATTACTCCGTGGCATAAAAGATTCATAATATATACCGACTATAATGGCCACTTCATCTTATTATCACCTAATTATGAAGTTTGGTGATGGAAGGTTTATCTTAGGAACTATGGAAGACGCTCTATGAAATATGACTTTGACAATCCGTCATAATCATTCGGCCTGCCTAAAAAAATATAGTTGCTGACGCTTCTTTTTCCCAGATTCTCTCAGTAAATTGATAAATATGGAGGAAAACCCATCCGAAATACTTCTTTAGTATTTCATCTTCCTCCTGGGTTCTTTTTCCGTCTTATAGAAATCAGCGGAGGAGGGGACTCGTTATATATAAATTTTTCTCTTTATATAATAGTTGAATATCGGCTTGATTGAGACCAATTAGTAGGTAAGAGATTATTCTTATTCGCAGAATTAACAAAAACATCCAGTAAACTGTATAAGCCTTCAGGGTCAGTTGGTTTCAAAAAAAGACTTCCGATTATTTAAAATTGTCCGGGTTCAATTGCCAATACCACGATAGTTATAACGCTTTAAATCAGATGTTTTTAAAGTTAAGCGTTCATTATATATTATAACCAATAATAAACCCTTAATATATGGAAATAACGCTGCTGGGGTGAACCCTGTTATTAAGAATGTCTCACTTCCTAACAAATGATGAATATGCTGTTATGGTGTTATTTTACACTTTATGTAATAAAAAGTTCTGTTGTTGTTTAGTGTGATTGAGAGAATCTCAATTTAAATGCGTAAATGAGGAATAACGAATTCAAAAGCCTTTAAGTTTCTTTAAATCTTTCTTAGTCTCTTCATATACTTCTCTTTAACTATTTTTTTAAAAATACCTATAAACAATTTTCTTATTTGGAGATGGTCTTGGAACTGACGGCTTACCAGTAATGTCAGAGTCGTAACAAGAATTTTCAAATTAAATGAAGACGAATACCCTCCTAGAGAAAATGTCTTGCCTAAGTGATCTATTGTGTGTAATGTATTGATTCGTGTAATGAGTCCAGACTAAATTTTAAAATTTACAAGCTATATAATAAAGTTTTGTGTGCAATAAGCTATCGACGTTTAAATCCATCAAAATTGAATTAACGGTGTCTATTATAAACTGGTATAAATATAATATTGCATCACAACCAATATTATAATGTTTATTATTATGTATGGTGTATAGATTCATTGAAAACTACCTGCCTCTGATATAAATGTATATTATAATTTATATTATATTACTTACATATATATATATGTATTCATATCTTTATACTACATGTATTATTATATCTATGAATAATATATATATTATATATATTTGAATTATTATATGTTTCACTCCTAGGAATACCAGTATATAAATATGTACATTTGTACATATATACCATATATGGTTCTTCGCCCAACGTATTGTTTATGAGTACATGATCGATGTTGTGGTATTCTCAAAGCCTACCAAACCGTATTTGCAGATTTTTCTGGTTCCTGATGAGAGAATTTCGCCATTGTCCAATCAATCAGATGCTTATAGCTGGATGTGTGGAGTCTTCATCTCTAAATCATAGGGAATATACGAGTAATTATGGTTAAAAAAAAAATAAAAAGAATGCCGAGGAAGATTACAGAAACTTTTGGTTTTTATTTACAAAATATATAGGCCATGATTTTGGGCAATGTTTGAAAGGTAGCAGAGGTACAGGGGTTTTTCGATGAATTAAATATTATTGATGATCCTTGTATTCTTACTATGTTGGAAAGGATGATCATCGTAATAACGCTGCTATAAAAAGTATTTTGAACACACCCCTAAATATTCTATTTGGGTCCCAATCCTTCTTCTAAAGTAAAATATTAAAATTCTAAATATTGAATTCTTAATTTATTTGTTTATTTTCTTTTTGGGTTTTAAATGGTTATCAGTTTTTCTCAAAGATTATCAGTAGGACCGTTTTAAAACATTTTGTGGTCACCTGAGAAAAGTTGAACAGAGGGGAAAATGAGTTTAAGTTTTCTCTGATTACATTTCGTTCTCCTGACTGCCTTACTTGGATAATTTAATAACCTTAGCATAGAATATTTATTTTGTGCATTTTTTTTTATTTGATAAAGCCTCACAAGACTTGACTACATTGCCGAATATATTGTATTTTTCAGAATGGATTTAGCCGAAGTAAAAATTTCTGTCGGTTCCCAGAGTACCCGGACTAGTAAACTCCTCATGATGCCTGTGGTTCCTTCTGAAAAGTTTCTGTTGTTACTAATCGGTCTCTGCCCCTAATGACATTAAATGTAGATCCATAGTCATATGGTCCCTTGATCAAGATGGTTGAATAAATGCAGGATCGGCAAAACACTGCAATCCAATATTATGAATCCTGTTGATGATCTGTCCGGGATGTATATTCCCGGGGTCATGATTGAAGCTTTCGAGTTCGAAACACAGATGATATTTAGGTTCTGCACTAATCTCAAGATTTAACCACGCTTTTTAACAAACGCGTATCTTCTAGAATTGGATTCGTAACTGGCAAAATTTGTCTCCTTGATGATCTTGGTATTTTTCAACACCTCAACAAGTATAAATGGCCGAAGAGAAGAACATTTATGTCCACGAGGAAACCGACGATAATTGCCTTATATTCGTCCATTCATAGAAAGAATTAATCAAAGGCGGAGTTACGTAAAGTCACCCCTACTGATCAGATTTTGTCAATTAGAAAAGACCCTTAGTAACCATTCTTTTGATTACATGATAAAGGGTGGATTTCCAAATTATAGTGAATTCATCTCAGATTTTATTTTTCATACTGGTCATGATGAATCTCCCGCAGAAACTAATCCCGTAAGTTCACCCTTATGTTCAACCAGTCCCGTTATAAATTTCCCATCAATTTATTTTCCAATTAAAAATTAAATTTCCCATTTAATGATGTACAAGAACCTATGTGGTTCCTTCATATCCTTCCCTCATCAAATTATCCAGCTGAGTGAGCCCAGTCTGTGCCTTCGTGTCCTCCACATCCTTTTTGCAAATGTCGCAATTGTCATTTCATTGTATCCCTTGACTATGAGTCTGCTCGGGATCCCAGAGTTAAGGTTGTACTGCGTAAGGCTTTACTCTGGGTGATGGAGTAAAAGGCTTCTGTACTATTGATACAGGAGTTCCCCTCAATGAAGAGAAAGAATCTGCTGTTCGTCCTTCGTCCCTGTCTAAGGCACAGAAATATAAATAATTTGTAATAAATATAGATAATTTGTAAAAGTTTTCAATATTTGTAATTTATTATTTAAGAGTCCTGGTTGTCCTTCTCATCGCTGTCTATGCTCTTGGCCCTTGCCCTTTCACCTTCCGTCCTTTCCTTAGACGACGTGTGAAAATGGAAGTGGGGGTTTTAGATTTGCGGGGAGGATAAGTAAGGGAGATGTTATTCCGTGCATAGTTTGTTGCCATTGACGATGAAGTCCGTCCGAAGTAACAGATTTGTAAATTAAAGGTTCTCATTGATCCAGTCTGGACAAAGATGCTCCAGCCTGGACGTGAGTGATTATTAACCTACTCTGGCTGTAGTTAATTATCAAAAAACTTGGAAATTAATAGATGTTATATATATTTTTTCTCTTTTTTAAGGTTTCTTGTTATGATTCTATAATATATTAATATAATATAAATAAAACACTGTCGTTAATTCTAAAAAAAAGTATCATGATTGTATCCAATAACATTCCGTTGACCATTCAATATCAGATAAGACCACAACCTATTGAATTTGAATTGAACATAGCCCCCTCTTGGACAGAAAGGGTGAGTTTCAATAAACGAAATCTAAGTACAATATAATATTATATTTAAAATATATCTGTTTCATAAATGAAGATAAGGTGATCTGTAGTTTTCCCCTTTATTATTTATTGACAGGGTTTTTAAGCTTGGGCAAGATTCCAATTTCTGGTCTGATTCCAGTTTAAAATTGCGGGTTTTTTATTTCTGGTCCCAAGTTCAATTCATGGTTTCAATTTGAAAGTCTCTTGTTTAGTTATGTAGTCGTCTGTTCTTGTTGTCCTTTGGTTGGGTTCGTCGTTCTCCAGTCAAGTCTCGTGCTAAAGTGCATATATGTTATTTTGAGGGTGTTGTTTTGTGTTTTTTGGTGGTTGTTTGGGGGGGTGGTTGTTATGACATAATTCGAGTCAGAATTTCTAATTTCCTACTCCTTATTTTTCATTGCAACGAATGATATTTTGGATTCGTTTGGTTTCACTCTTTGAATTCTGATCCTGAACTTTTAATGTACATTAATCTTAATACATTGGATTTTAAAAGTATAATTCCACCATGATTTAATTTTATCTTAATTAAAATATATATACTATTAATCATATATTCATATAATAATAAAAAATATATAGACATCTTTCGTACATTTTTAACTTTTACTATATTTTTGTTGGGAGTGGATTGTGTTTTCTTTATATGTTCACAAACC
>JABUQX010029045.1:0-10000 GCA_015478945.1 Trachelipus rathkii
GAGGAGATGAATGATGTTGGAATATGAGTTTTAATAGAAATATAGGGGTAGAAAGAAGGAACTGATGCCCAGACAAGGCATCCCTCACTTTTAATAAAGAAGGAAATAAGGAAGCGATTACAAAAAAAAGAAGCTACGTTTTTTATTCAAATGAGAACTGAGGAAATAGAAACGTAGAGCAAGGGAGAAATTAGGAATGAAATTAGATCAACGCAGAAATGATCAGAGATATACGAAAGTAAAAGAGGAACTATATAGGGAAATAGAATAAAACTGGAAAAAACCAGAGAAAAGTTTAGAAGACAAAATAAATGAAGATATGAGAGTTAATAGATGGGGAGTTGGATGAGACAGAGATGGTAAGAGAAGAAATATCAGAGGCTGCTGAAATCCTAAACAAAGAAATAATGAACAGAACAGATAGTGAAAGTAATAATGATTCAGATACAGGAAGCCACTATGATGGAACCTTCACCACTTGAATCGATCTTTCTACTGCTTTGATCCCTAATAACGTCAATATAAAATGTCGTAATGGTTTGTGTAAAGCCTTGGTATATAGCCGAGTGAGCAAGGATAAATAAAATAGAAATTGGAATGAATAAATAATTGCCGGAATAGAAACCAGGGTATTCAGATTATACTGAGAAAGATGCGATTCTAGAAGTGAACGGTTTATATTATGGCACAGCAGAGCATAACAGATTTGAATGGGAGGTAAAATATTTGAGAAATAATCAATGGAAAGAAGAAGGGAAAAAAACCGGCATGGGATTAGATTAGAGAGGACATAGCGAGAACTTAGAAAGATAATCATTGATAGAATACGAAGAGGAAATCACAATAGAAGTAATCAGACGGCAAAATATATAAGAAGAAGTTGAGGCAGAAATCGAGTAACACACGCAATCAGTAGCAAAAGAAAGCAGCAAAGCAAAAAATTTAAGCTGCATACAGAAAGAAGAACAGAGAAAGCAAAACAAATGTATCCAAACAGATAAGGAAGTTTATGAGAGTTGAGAGGTGAAATTAAAGTTGTACCAACTGAAAGAAGAAGACTTGATGATTTTGGAGGGTTATATGAAGAGCAAGACGAACACATGATGAAGAGGGGATGATCGAACACAGAAGGAATCCAAAATGAAGAATTTATGAGAATGGAATTTCAACACTAACGAGGGAGTGATTGGAAATGGTTAGACGTACGTATGGAAACACTGGACAAGACTGGTGGAAATATTGGCTTAAAAAAATATTAAGTAATAAGAAATTTAATAACAAGGTGTTTCACAGATTCTGACGGAAAGTGAAATATCTGAGTGGATGCAAAGGAGAAGTCCTTATCGTAACAGGAGGGCAAAAGCCAGGGAAATATAGACATTACTTGTCAACTATTAAAAATTTACAGCAATTTTACAGACTAAATAAAAGATACAATATGAAAATAATATAATAGTAGAAGAAAAAAAGGATGGCGTAAGGAAGCACGGGACAAAAGATCATTATTATAAATTAAAATGATCCCTAGAAGACGCAGGCAAGACAGAAGAACTTAAGCATGATTTGGATTGACTATAAGAAAGCTTTTTTAAAAAAAAATTGAATAAAGGTTTTCGTGGCCGCACTTCATGGATCAAGGGTTTAAATCTATAAATAATATAAGATAAGAGGTTTATGGAAACGTGATCAATATGGAAGATAATATTAAACTCATAAGAAATGGTACGCATAAATAAATGATGTAAAATAGGAGAGGATATTCGCAGGGGAAATTCACTTATCCCCATTGCTGTTATGTATATCATTGAACCACTAGTTCATTGATCTAAATTGCATAATGGATATAGAATAGGAACAAAAGAAAGGAAAACATCTCGCATTTATTTTACATGGATGACATCAGCCTATATCTCCAAACAACAACACAATTGAACGTAGAGGTAGTTAGAGTTTTTCAGTGTTCAAATGGAGTTCGGATAGATAAATGCGCGTTTCTGGGTTGAAGAAAGGAAAAAGAAATGAAGTGGGATGCAGAATAGAAGACGAGATCATTAGACAACTAGAACAAGAAATTAGGTAAATAGATAGAAGAAATGAAAATAAACCGTTTAGGTTATTTTTGATAAAATAATGAATTACTATGAGAAAAAAAAAAATATATTAAAATTAGGATTAAATTTGGCTAATTTAAGATCGAAGCAGTAAGAACATTGGCAGTACCAGTACTATCGTATGGGTTTGAAATAATTGATTGGTTCCAAGAAGTTTAAACACAACTAGAAATTAAGACGAGAAAAATGCTCCACGCCAATAAATTGATATATAAGAACAAGCTGGCAGAATGTTATGTCCCAGGGATCAAGGTGGAATGGGACTTAAGGAAATAGATGCAGTATATAGAGGAAGTGATTGGATTAACACTATATTGAAGAAGTGATAGTAAATTCTCAGATGGGTGAAGGAGCACGAGGAAAGCGATGAGAGTCTTAAGCCAAAAGCACATCATCACTCTGCTGTGTGGTATATGTCTCTGATGACGAGATTCTGAGGAAGAGGATGATGAACCCGAAGTAAATGAGCAAGAAAAGAAGAAGAAACGATGAAATAATTTGGATAGGAGCGCATTTGCAAGGAATACAAAAATTTATTATAGAACAGTGTATATAGATAAAGAAAATCGATAGAAGCAGTATGCTGGGGTAATCTAAGAAAAGAAGATTGAAGAACAATTGTAGGGGCCAGGATTAGCTTAACGCCAATTGGTTTCAAGAGGGAGATGGAAAGGAAATATCACAATGCCGAATGTGTTAAGTATTCTCAGGAAACAGTTAGGCTTATTTAAGGCTTGTGACCACTTCTCAACGCAAGCAATACACCGAAAGACATAATACAATTGCAAGTAATTCATTTTAGAATTTGTGAAAAATACAATAACAATGAAGCTCCAAATATTGGGAACACTACCAAACGCCAATAGTAAGAAAATAACAGCGTAATCTATCGAATATAGCATTCCACAGATGTAACTATAAGAATAACAGGGCGGATATAGTTGTAAAGTAAAAGAGAGAGGCTACATTATATGAGATAGGCAATTCCTGGGACGGAGTAAGTATCAGTCATATGAAACTGAAGGAAGTAAAGTACCCACTCCTGAAATACTCATTACAGGGAATGTGGAATGACTTGATAGAGCAGAAGGTTTCGCATGTGGTAATTTGGAAGTATGGGAGTGGATAAAAAAGTTAAAACTAATATATTGAAGACTAAGGTGGAAGTAACGTTGGGATGAGTGCATTATAATACGACAGAGGCAGAATATGAGAATGGTTTCTTGGTTGTTAAAGAACCGGCGGACAACCATATGCGCTTAGGCCCGAGGTTTGGGCCCGCGCATTAATGGGTAACCTTAAGAGGTGAAATAAAAAATTAAAAAAATTGAAATTTATTTAATGTTTGAGTGCAGGCTATGAATGTAATAGAAGGGTAGCTTAAATTCATTCTGCTTAATCCCACAGATTCGATGGTACGATGAATAAATATGTAAATAGGAGAAGATATTTCAATGGAGATTCTTATCCATTGCCCCTTTTGTTTTGTACTATCGTTGACCACTAAGTTCATTATAAATAATTGCATGTGGGTAATAGAATACGGATCAAGAATGAAAGAAACGGAAAACATCTAGCATTTGTTTACATGGATGATCAATACTTATATCCCAAACAACGACAAACAATAGAAAGATAGAGGTAGTTTTAATAGTTTTGAGTGAATACATGGACGTTCGGACTGGATAAATGTGCGTTTCTGGAGTTTGAGAAGAGGCAAAAGAATTGACAGTGAAATATTTAGAATAAATGAGGATATTAACACTAGACAAGGGAGACCACCTATAAGTACTGTCGGAATAGAAGATGTGAAAATGAAAAGGAATGAAGGAAAAGGCTGATGAAGGAATATGAGAAGAGACTGAAACTAATGTTGAAATTTTTTTTGGAAAAGTCAAATTTAAGAAAAGAATGGTATCAATGATGCAGTACCAGTACTGTCGTATGGATTCGGAATAATTGATTGGACCCAAGAGATTAAATAATTTGGATGTTTAAAACGAGAAAAAATGCTCGCCATAAATGCATATAAGAACCAATGCCTGGCAAGAATGTATGTCCCCAGGGATGAAGGTGGAATGGGACGTATCAGGAATAAGATGAAATATATAGAGAAGGAAGGAATCGGATTACAACCTTATTGAAGGAAAGTTGACGTATTCTAGAATGGGTGAAGGGCAAGAAAAGAGAAAGGGATTGAAAACATCTTTAATAGCAAAAAAAAAAAAAAAAGAGTTCTAGATGAACTAAAAAGAACAGAATAAGGAAGGAACAAAGAAGGAAAGAGATGAAAACTTAAGAAATGAGCAGCAGAACAGCAAGATAGGAAAACATGAAATATTGGAGGACTGCATTTGAAAGGATCAAATATTATAGAGAGGTTGTATAATAGATAAAGAAAAATGTAAGAAGCGTTTATGGAGGGTTAGTCTAAGAAAAGAAGATGAGAGAAATTATAAGGGGCCAACGACTTAGCATTTAAAGCCATTGGTTCAGAGAGGGTAGAGAAAGGAATATATCAAAAAATGCCGTTTGTGCAAGAATATTGGGAAGTTAGCCATATATATCCAGCTGTGAAACACTTTTAATGTCAGCAATACAGCGAAAGACATATACAATATGGTAAACTATCATATAGATTTGTGAAAAATACAAAATAACATAGAAGCATCAAATATTGGGAAACAACCAAACCATAGAAGAAATAACCAACGCGCTATACTATCGACATAGCATCCCACTAGATGTACTATATCAATTAAGGCCGGATATTGTAGTAAAAGATTAAAGAAAAGAAAGGCATACATTATGGAGATAGGAATTCCATGGGACGGCAGAGTATCAGCATATGAAAGGAGGAATTTAAGTTACGTAAGCTGAAAATCTCATTAAAGGGATGTGGAAGGACATAGACAGAGCAGAGGTTATCCCTGTGGTAAATGGAAGCATGGGAGTAATTAAAAAAGCTTACAACAGTACATAGATAGACTGCGTTGGAAGGGACTTTTAGAAATGAGTTGATTATAATATGAAGAGCGGCAGAATATTGAGATGGTTCTCGGCTGTTAAGAGAAGCTCCCGGAACAACATATGCGCTTAGGGCGAGGCTCGTGAGTGAGCTATAAATGTAATCAGAAAGTAAATTTAAAAAGACACATTCTTAAGAAACATGGAACTGGCACAAGAAATAAAGAAGTCAACGAAAATTAAAATGCATTAAAAAAAAAAAATAATCCATTGCAAACGGAAAATTAAAGGGACGCTAATTATAGAGCCAAGAATCAAGATTTTGATTATTACGAAATAGATCTGGGAAAACAGTCATAACGGAAATACATAAAAGTGCCTCTTTACCAGACAAAGAGAGACCAAGAAATGATGAACTAGAACGCAAATCATTCGTAATAAGGGGTGAATTAGATTTGCCTCTGGAAAAATTAACACTTGTTCCTTACCATCCTCGAGATACCAGCATAGACAGTGGATGATGATGATGATGTTAAGGGCAAAAGAAAAGTATCAAGACGATCATATAGTAATGGACTTATGTAAATAGCCAGTGAAGAAAGTTGAAGAAACTAATTGATTGTATAATATGGGATAAGTCATAGTGGTTGTGGTTGAGTTGGGAATCCTAAAAATGTGGCAGATTCCGTAGTTTCGAATTCGGCTTAGCGAATATACGCGAAAGAAAGATAAACATTTATGTTTCTTTAAGAACATAATTTAGTAGTTTAATGAATAATGGGCGTAGCGTACTCGTGTCCCCAAAGAACAAATAATAGTTACGGTAATTAAAGGAATGAAAGTAAATTAGGGAAAAGGATTTATGTAGGTCATGAATGACAACAGTGATGTTGACGTATATTAAATGTTTTTTATTCATGTCTGTGTTGTTACAATATTGAATACATATAAAATAGGAGAAGAAACCAATTTACTCGAAGAGATTAATTGGAAGAAGAAAAAAGAATCCATTTGAAACGTCGGACAAGAAAAGATTATGAAAATCGAAAAAAAGAAATGCAATATTTAATAATTTGTCATTTGTTTGTCTCTCCACTCCACCCCACCCCCTCCACTCCACCACCTCCCTCTCCCCAGTCCTCAACCACCCTTCCACCGAGTATTTTATTAACCTGAAAAATGGATAGAGGTAAATCCTAAATAAATCGGAGAAGTGAAGAAAATGTCGTTGCCTCTTTTATATGTGATTGAAACTTGCAAAACTATTAAATGTATTTTTATAATTACAGAAAAAGAAGAGGAGAAAATTCATCTTTGAAGAAGGATTTGAAGTGATAGTTTGATTTTGTTTGTTGAAAAAGAAGTGAAGTGTTTAATAAGATTTAATAATAGGAATGCGTTTGTATATTAGTATATTTATTAGGGATGCACCTGATAGTCATTTGGCCGGACCGGACATCCGGTCAATTTGAAAATCCGGATACCAGGTATCCGGCTGAATAACCGGATAGATAGTTATTTAAATAGAAAAGTAAATTATTTCAAGATTCTTTATTTATTAAAAAAATATTTAAAAATGATAATACAAGATCTTATACTTAAATGCATAACTTGCTTAATTAATAAAATAAAAATTCTTTTAATAAAATAAAAATTACTTTTATAAAATAAAATTTTCTTTTATAAAATAAAAATTCCTTTTATAAAATGTAAAAAAAATTAATTGAAGTGCAGATCCCTTTTATGAAAAAAATTATAAATAATAAAAAAAATGCAAAAGAAAACAACTAAAAAACTATTATGAATGTAAAAGTTTCATTTTTTTAAAAGGAAAATTAATTTTGCTGCATTTTCAGGAAGTAGCCTATTGCGGTTTTCAGTATATAAATATTTGCAGCTGCACTGAACAAGTAACTGAACTTGGTGGGGCACTCGGATATTTTAGCGTCAATGATTTTTAGTTTGTAATATTCTTACCCCTTTATTCTCCACCATTGAATGGGATTTGCTTTTCTATCCAAGAATGGTTCTTTTAAGTATTTTTCAATTTCTGATCTAATAAGTTTTGATTTTGATGTTTTAGTTTTAGATTCTTCTTCCGAGGTAGAGAACAATTCATCATCACAAGATGATGTTGAAGCACCTGCCCTAATTAGAGTTTTTTTGCTGCTTTTCTTCGTATTTGTATCAACTACAGTTCCCTATATTAATTCATTAAAACGCTGCCAAATATTTTCATGCGCTTCTTTTCTTTTATCAGTAATTAAACTTTTAGGCTTGGCACTCTTGGCTATTACTTTGATAAGTCTTGGAGTTGTAATTCATTTTCTTTGATTTCTTCAATGACCCATTCTTTTGCTTTGTGATCAGTTTGGAAAAATACTTATTTAAAATGCGGATCCAAAAATGTTACAATAACGTAGATTTTCTTATTAAAGATATCATTTTGCTTTCTTTTATCACCAATCAGAAAACGAACTTGTAGGAATTTTTTCAGGCTGCTTTTAAGGTTGCACACAAAGAGTCGCTTTACACGCTTTGAAAGGTAAGATTTGGGAGTTGCTACAGCTTAATCCTACAGATAATTAATTGTTCATTGTCTAACAAATCCGCAGTTTCATTGGCCAATATGTAGACACCAAATTTTTTTCCATCCGCGACTATTATGTTTTTTTTTATTTTAATTACATACAAATTGATAAGTTCATTTTTGAATCATCGGAGATATCCGAACGGCATTCTTCTCTCCTTGAATATGTTCTTTCAAGTCCACAGTAAAACTTTCTATTCGATGTTTAATCAGGTCTTCAAAAATTCCCTCATGCAGACCTATACCTCTTAAAGGTAAGTCATTGGTTCCGTAGAAAATTATGGTCTTCAAAATTGCTGTAATACTTTTTATTTTCTGCAATTGTTTTTTGATGTGCTGTCTGCAGCTGAATATCAACGAGTACGCGTTCCGTGATTGATTTAGCAGCTTTGGCAGCCGCCAAATGTTATCGACATACTGAGAGTTCTAGCGGAGAATACTGTCAAAAGAAGCTAGCTGTATAAAAACACACAGCAAGATATATATATATATATATATATATATTATATATATAAAATAAAAGAAGAGTATATTTATATAATTATATAATATATATATATATATATATATATATATATACAGTTTTACATATATATAAATATTATATATAATATATATATATTATATATATATATATAATATATAAAGAGATAGAGAGAGAGAGAGAGAGAGAGCTCCAGTTGTTACTAGAAAGTGAAGATGTATTTACTGAATAATAACCTTTCTTTTTTTACACACAAAGTTTAAAATTAGAATTTAGTAAGTCATAATTAACACTTACGGATTAGTTTAAAAATCGTAAATTTATTCAAACATTAGGCTTTTCAAAATTATTAAATGTAAAAATGTATATATAAGGTGAAAACGAAATAACATTTTTTTTAATATATTTAATTTTCAATTATATATATATATATATATATATATATATATATATATATATATATATATATATATATATAATATATATATATATATATATATATATATATATATATATATATATATATATATATATATATATATTACGCTTTTAAAGTAAACACTAATCATGAGTTATGCCACAGAATTGGCAGTGGAGGTGATTTTACAGACGGAATAAAGCTTCGATCAGTAAAATTGAAAATATTCACATACAATCTTAATCTAATATCAGATTAAATTAAAATTTAATCAAATATAAAAACTAGTATTGTCCTGTATTATATAGGATACTTTCATTACTTTTTATAAAGATCTAATTTGAAAAGTAAAATATGCAATACGTATATTTCATGAAAATGATTCTTCGTTTTTTTCCTCTATTGGCCTCGCAACTTCTTCTCTTGTATGATCATCTGACCTCCTTCCTTACTCCTCCTCCTGAATCAGACAAATTAAGTGTCACCATTATCCAAACACGCCTGAAAAATACACACATTTTGTTAAATGTTATTTTACGAAAAATGAAAACTGCTCAAAATTTCTAGAAGTAAAACAAAAATATCGTTGATTCGATACCGAGGATAAAATATCGATATAGGCCTATCGGTTGAAAAAATATCACCGATATTTTTTCGATACTATCGAATAAAAATATCAATATCGATATATATAAGTACATAAGAAATATAGGGACAGTAAGAAGCCACATGGACCTATCGAGACTGTCCCAGTCAATCCACTAACCAAACATGCTCTCATGCAAATCCACAAAGCCCCCTAGGGCTTGTCAAATTCCTGTACTAAAATCCACCAATTTGGCTTTGTCAAAAAAAAAAAAAAAATGATATATGATACCCAAACCATCATCCACACGCGCAGCAAAAATAATTTCATTGGTTCTATTGCATTTCCTATTGGCTCCTATAGGACCAATGAACTTATTTCCAATAGGAACCTACGCTTTTCCCTATGAGGACCCGTCGTATTATAAGATAAGATTTTGTGGATCCTATAGGAATTTTCCAATAAGGTATGTCGGAATTTCCCTATGACGCCTATAGGAACCAAAGAATAAACCCATGTTAAACCCATCGTATCCTATAAGGTATACAGGAATTCCCAATGACGCCTATAGGAACCAATAAAAAACCATCGTATCCATAAGGTTATGCTAGAATTTTCCCTATTTTAAGCCTATAGGAACGCAAAAAAAATCACATGTTAAAAACCATACGTTTTCCTTTGGTGTTACCCGGCATAAAACCTATATATTATATATATATATATATATATATATAATATATATATATATATATATAATTATATATATATTATATATATAATATATATATATATCTATATATATCGTATATATATTATATATATATATATATATACCACCAACACC
>JABUQX010029046.1:17500-38762 GCA_015478945.1 Trachelipus rathkii
TTAAGTATTTAAATTAAGGTATTTAAAATTGATATTTAAATAGGGTATTATATTTTAAGTATATAGAGATATCTAAATAAAGTTTGTTATAAAGAATCTAATTTTAGAATCTATATAAGATTGTTATCAAGATATTAAAAAAATTGTCAGAGCCATTGAAAAATAATATAAGAAAACTATAATTAAAAAATAAAAGTCAAAAAACATGTAAAATATTATAAAAGAAATAATAATAAATAAATAAAAATCAAAGAATTAAAACAAAATTTAGAAATAAAAAAAAATAGCAACAAAAAGACTGAATCTATAAATTTTATCTTTTTATTAACACTCAAAATTAGAAATCTATGAAAGGAATTTTTTTTCGATACTAATTATATTTCTCTCTCCCTCCTTCATCCAAAAAGACAATTCAAATAAAAATAACTTCAATAGAAATATTTTTAACAAATCGTTTACGTGCTTTTTCTAAACGCAGCCTTATACTTCCCAAAAATCAGTTCTTGCAGTCATTCGATGCACGATTCTTCGACCAAAATACCTAGCATATATCTTCCCTACAACACTCAATAAACGAATTACCTATAATATTTACAGTTACCTCCTTATCCCTCTTACCCTTATATAGGGTGGTACTAATTGGCCTCTCTTCCAATCCCTCCGGAACTATACCTCATTTAAAACGCTTGTATTATTTACAACTTCCAAATCCAACTATCACCATCTCGCCTTATATATATATATATATATATATATCTATTAATTATATATATATAACTAATATTTAATCTAGTATATATATATTATATATATATATATATTATAATATATATGATTATATAGTATTCTATATTATATAAATACAAAGGTTTTGGCGGTGAATCTGAAGAGAGTTTGAGAGGATTGGTGGGAGAGATTTGGCAGGGGTGTTAAAAAAGGATGTGTTTATAAATAACGTAGATAGGGTAGTAACCCGGTTGATGGTTGTGAGTAAGGACAGATTCTCTCGTGTGTGAAGTTATCGCCCTAGCGATGGTGAGCAGCTGTGGAAGAACAAGTGACTGGTTTATAAAATAATTTAAGATATATATTGTGGTGACGAAAAGGAAACGGATGATGCGAGTTTGTAGGAGGAAAGTTCCGTGAATGGCAGGTTCAAGCGTGGCATGGTTGCAATGAATCTTGGTGGATGTAATAGAGAAACTAAGTCGTGAGTGCGCATAGGGTCTTACAAAAGGGTATGTTGTTTACCTGTGTTAATGTTTGTAGTGAGACTACGGTCTGGGAATAAGAGGTATAGATCTAAAGTTACAATGTGTTCAGTGGACAATCCCACGGGCGTGTTAGGGTGAGAAGAATTTGATAGAAAATTGAGGAATGAACGGTATAACAGAGTTGTTTAATGGTGCTGAAAGGAAAGGCGAGCTCTCATGTGATGAATAATGAGAATAAATAAAGCAGTGTAACGTTGTTTGGTCATTTGCAAAGGATATGGATGATAGTCGGTTGTTTGGTTAATGGATTTTATAGTGGTGTAAAGGTTATCGAATCTACCGGCTGGGAAGACGAAGAAAAAGTGGATTGAGTCAGCAAAAGAATGACTGGAGGAGTGAAATATGTGAATTTGACAGAGGCGGAGAAGAAAGGTGCATAATTAGGATGAATAGCATGCGTTTGTGAGGTGTAAATGGTTTGGCTCCACCTGGGCAAGGGAAATTGAACCCACATTTTGGCGAGAGCCATTAGTTTGAGGTTCTTGCAGCAGGGGTCCGTGAAGCTCTTAGTGTGGGATTTTTTCTGACTGCAGCCGAGTTCTCACTGAATAGGTATTTTAAAAGGGATGTAAGGCTGGGCTTTCTTGTTCAGACATCTGTCATATTCTCCTACTACTACTTCTTTGCTGTTTCCGGTGCATGTTTACGCACCTTACCACCAGTCTTGGGGAAAGAAAAAGAATGTGCGAGGGTGATGAGATATATATATATATAATAGGGTTATGACTATACCAGTAATATACTTATAAATACCCCTATATCATATCTCCTAACTCACTACCTATATATATATATATAATATATACTTATAATATAATAACTGTAACTATATATATATATATATATAATTATGACATACTTTACATTCATAAATGGAAATTTATTTCGAACTAACCAATATCATAAGACAGAAATAATATTTAATACTGTAGGAAAATGAATAAAAAGCAAATAATAGATATTGGCAATTTAAAAATGCCAAACACGTTGTGTACCAGTACTTTGGCAAGTTACAAGGCACAAATATCCTATGATAGCAAAAGGATGTTGCGCTAACAGAGGGGAAGTCTACATTAAGTATGTGAACAAAAAGAGGTCACAAAGAGTGACACAATTTGGAAATATTTAGAAAAGTAAGGGAAACTCGAAAGTACAGAAGTATCAAAAGTAGCTCCAAACAGAAAACTCCTGTGATACTTAGAAAGTCACCCACTTAATCTGTGATGTCAGTTAGAACCCGAAAAGCCCTGATATAAATAATATAATGAGTAATAAGCAATAAGTAATATTAAAGTCGTCCTATAAGATTATTATCAACAACAATCCTGTAATTATTATATAATTAATGATATAATAAGCGTTTGTATAAAGGAAGAGTTGAGTGTAATATAAATAATATATGCATAAATATAGATAAAGGAGGAAATCCAAATGAGAGGAGCTTGGAGCTGGTAGTAGTATATATATAGATCTCTCTATTAATGTCCCAGAGCGTCAAGCACATTAAATGCACTCCACTTGCATTTATATGGCCAAGGATATCACACTCAAAAGTGGCTGCTATTGTGTGGATGTAACAGTACTTGTTATAAAAGTGACTGCTTGCACACGCATTTTGGAGTATGCTGTCACACCGTACTCAATTTCCTACCTAGAGGGTGCTGGTGTGTAAAACCATAATCTTTTAGAGTAGAAGTATGTAACATGAACGTTACACGCAAATTCTATCTCACAAAGCGCACCTTAGACTCGAGCTGTCCGAGTGGTCATTTTTGCTATAAAGCCAAAGTGATGCCTATTATATTTGTGTCCGCCTCTCGAGGTATTTTCTTTATAGTGAAAAGAGGGGAATGAGAATTCCAGTATAGTAATGGTGTCTAATAAATAATTAGATGAGTATTGATGAAGGGTTATTATCAATATAGATAACTAGATTAGATTAACAGTAGTAAGAGCTATATTATAGGGCGAGTTAAGTTAGATAGGGTAATCATAGATGACTCGGCTTACCTTTTTTTCTGAGTGAATATTAAGTGTTAAGTGGACATATCGCGCTTCAAACATCTAGATAGTGGGTAATAAGTGCTAAGTTATATGTGAGACATATAGATAGAATATAGATATATATATACTATATGAACAAACTTCCAACCCTCTATTAGTGAAAAGCTACATCCCTTCAAAAAACTCTGCGGTAAGGAAGCCATCCGGGCACCCGCCTTCCTTAATACGTGTTCATATAAATTTCTATGAGGATACCACTATGTTGGCGCATTAGATGGAATAAAGTCATCACAGTGCTCAAAATGGTATTATGTCACCCTCGCAGAATAGTGAGAATAGTTGGTCATGTTGTAGTTGTTTCTAATTGGCGAGAAAAATTAGAGCATCGTATATCCTCGTTCTTTTCCTCTCTCTAGTTGTGTAATTTGTGAATTTGAAGGAAAATAATAGTAGATCCGAAGTATGACTGCCTGTCTGTTGGTGTATATTATATGGCAATCTAGTAACATCAGTTTCTCTCAGATCAAGATAATAATAGAGGAATGATAAAGATTAGTACCATTCGATCCATGTGTTTCTCTGGAGTATTTTTTATATGGCACAATGAGGAGGGGACATGAGAAGGGATAATATTTCATCATAAACTGTGCGAAGAAGATCTCGCTTTCAAGTTATCATTAAGTCTAGATCTCAACTTTAATCGTTTAATTTCAAATTCTTCCTGACATCTGGTTACAGAGATCATTTTAAATTGAATAGTGTAAGATTTCTTCGACTAGAGTTCTATTATATAAACTTCTTGTTACTGCTATAAGAAAGATACTCAGCCTGTGCGAGTGAAGTTATTCTCATCGTCGTGCATCATACCGCGTAGCTCTTTCTCTCCCTCTCTCCCTCTCTCTCTCTTACTCTCTCTCTCATCTGTCTCCTCTCGCTCTCGTTCTATAGGGCCAGTGTGAGCAATTACATTCGAAACCATGGATTGTGAGGAGAGAAGATTTTAGCGAGAAGGATTATATGATACAGCCTGCTGCCATCCCATAACATATTCTCTCTCACTCTCTCTGCCATTCTACACAAGCTCCCACCTTATCTCGGTCTACAGTCTCTACGTGTCTGTTCACTCTAGAGTGAACACAACACGTGTCCCAATATCTATTATTCTTCTCTCTATCCGTCCTCTCTCTGCCTCTCTCAATAACCTCCTCAATCTCCTCTGTCTGTCTCTCCTCGTCTCTCTCTCTACTACTCTACTCTTGTAGTACTAAGCGTTTGATGTCCGAAAGACCACAGTGCAGGTTGGATGCTGTTGAGAGAAAGTAATCTATAAAATTAAGATAAAACCAATTTTATATATAGTCTATACGGAGTCTGATAACGGAATTCCAAAACGTGAGCTGAAGGTTGGTTTGATGATGATGTGTATGTTAATGAGAGTGAGAAGAAACAGGTACATGAGATAGGAGAGATGAAAACATAGGTCGATGAGCATAGTCTACAAGAACTCTCAGTTAGTGTGACCTGTATATTCACAGAGTAACTGCTCAGTTTCGGCCTATCTTCAATTATTAAGTCGCCATGATAACTCTCAGTTTTGATCATCCGTCATATAATAGCACATATCAGGGTCACTGCGGTACTTTCTAGGTGAATCAAAAAGGTCATTAAGAGGACCCAACCATATAGTTCTAATAATTGTATGGAAAGAGTACATGTAAAAACAGTTTGAAAGATCCCACATTACGAAGACATTCAAAAGTGATAGTTTATGGTAAATATTCACTGAATAAAAGATCTATAACTTTTACCCGATCTCATCCATAGATTGTGAGTGTAGTGAGTGTATATAACAAGAGAGTCTTAATGTATATCTTTCATGTTTAGGTGTAGAAAACTATGAATTATAGTTAACACTGAATATATTGTCACCAACTAAGACCACCACTAAAATCACAGGAAAACAGTATTTAACGAAATGGCGACATATAAAAGAAAAATATAGTGAGGCACACAAAGATCAACAGTCTCATTCGAAAGACCGACATATGTGAAACAATCACGAGAGGTGATTTTATGTGCTCAGAGATAAGTGCACAAGATGAACGCTGATATCTACTAGGTCATAGTGGATACAATATGAGTATAGCAAATGTTATTAGAATATATACACATGTATCGCCCACACACCTTGGTTAGAATTCGGAAGATTAGTGAAGCCGAGGTAGCCGAAACCGGAGCGCGGTGGATCACGTTAAACTCCATGTTATACGGATGACCGGAAGTCCGGTATGCTCACAGCCGAGAGATCGTACAAGACAGTATATCGAGAAAGATTCTCCTGTAGTATCGTGCGTACTAAGATGGTTTGGTAAATATTGCACAGAACAGAAAGGTCATGAAAGGTACGAGTATTTATAGCAAACAGACTATGTCGTAAGTGTGTGTTTGATGAGTCGTTTGAGTCAACCGCTGCAATAGTCCTATATCTAGGGTACAAATTCATACCATTACTTACACACACACACACACGCACGCACACCCACCACAACAATCAAGAATACAAAAAGCCAAAAACATAAATAAGGTAAAATAAATCTGTGTATATATAGTATATATAATAATTTACATCATAATACTCGTCATAAACTAAGCTTAATAAAAGTTAATGTGTCTTAAGTTAATATTTAAAAAAATCTAGATTTATAATTATAACATAAATTAGAAAATAAAAACTTCCATATTAGTAATATACTTATATATTATAATTAATCCCAGGTGTATTATCTTACTCACTACTAAAAATTCTGACATACTCTAAACAACATATAAATAATATATAATAAAAATCTCATAGAAATCTGGAATAAAAGATAAAATAAAAATATATCATAAAAACTATTAAATATATATATAGATATCTATTTTTAACAAACTCACGTGCAAAACTTTCACCTGAATCTAAATATATATGTTGTATCACTGATTCTATTGATATAACTCAAATAACTCTTTAATTAAACAAAGACAAATTTGAAAACATAACCACTTTTCTACGTAAACACAGTACTATTAATATACTCCGTTATACAACTCTCTCATATAATTAATATAATAAATAATAAATTAAATAATATACCAGTGCTGTAAGAGCTAATCAAAATATAACACTTTCCCTCGTACACTTTCACATAATGACCAAAAACTATAGTTAAATTATCTTTAATATATATTAATTATCATATATTAATATATATATTATATTATTATATATATATATATATGATTATATAGTTTATATCATATATTACTCATTAATTAATATATATTATATATATAATATATAATATAATTATATATATATTATATATTATATATATAACTATATATAAATATATTATATACGTATAGTATATTATAATATGATATTATAATATATTATATTATGTATATTATTACTATAGGATAACGGTTAAGAATTGTTTTAAAATCATTTTTCATAGAATCTCGGTAATATTAATAATATATACAAATATCTTAATCATTCTCTAGTATATCTATTTATTATTTCACACATATTTATTTCGCACATAATTTGCCTGTATCTTGCTTATTTATGAATGATAAGGACCGGGTTATATTTATTTATATATATTCTGCCTGATGAATTTCGCATACCATAAATAATAATATATATATATATATATATAATATAAATATATTTTATAATATATATATTATTTATTAATATATATATTTGTTAGATTTTATTAAATTATTCAAAAATTATAGACCAAAAATTGGTTAACTTTGATACTCATAAGATTGTTTCCAGAAATGACTATTTTTTTAAAAAACTATATTTGTAGATAATATAATTAATTATTTATGATATCATAAAGATACTTTTGAATATTATTAAATTTAATATATAGTAACTTATTTGAATATATCCATTCTTAATTCATTTATAATATATTATTATTTATTAATCATTATTAACTCATTTAGTTTATGATTGTCTCTATTTAGATTTTATACATTAATACTTTTGTCCTTCTCGTATACTTTGCTAAGTGTGTGTGGTGTAAAAGTTACGGGAATTCTTCAGTCAGGACGCCATTCCATCACATGAGAAGTATATTAGAGGGTTGCCGAGAAAGCTTCCTTTCGAGAGTTAGATGTGTGTGTGTGTTGAGTGTCTGCGTGCGTGATTTCGTTTTGTGATTATATTCGTACTCTAAATTATTGAAATTTTTAATGTAATGAGATAATTATTGTATGTGAGCTGTAATGTTATTTGTGGTTCGTGCCATTATAACCATTTAAAAGCTTAGTTTTGTTGTTTTCCATTGAGTATTAAAATATATTACTGTACTGTAGATATGTTTAAGATTATGTATTATTATTAGTATTATAGTTAAAAAAATTAGGATATAAATCTCAAAGGGTTTCTAGAATTTTAACTTACAATTGCATATATAGAGAATATATTTAGTATCTGTTAAACTCTATATATTATCTTCGTAGTTCATGAGTATTATAGCACACTCTCTACATACTCTTTCTGATCCTCTCCCTACTGCTACTGCTTCTCATCTTCTCTCATGGGCGTCTCTCTCTTTCATACTCTCATCCCTTCAAATCTCACTTCTCTAAAGAAATATACGTTCATTGTATACACTTTTATATCAATACCTCACTTATCTCAACATACCATAACTTGATCAAAATAGTGGAATTTCTCATCCTCTCAATCTCAGTGAGAATATCAGAAAGTATATACTATGTCGTAACACTTAAATGTAATTATATGGTTCTCGATTTATTTATTCTCGAAATATTGTATAAATTTATATACATAACACATATTATTAATAGCAATGTCGTGGTCTCTCTCTCTGGCGTAGTGTGCCTCCTACTTCTACTGACTCTAAGTCGTCGTATTTCCGTACTCGACGCACACCTTTACTCATAATACTATATATTTTTATTATATATATATTTTATTATATATACTTATTAATATTACTATATATATATTCTTTTAAATATATATGATTATTATTATATATATATTATTATTTTATTATCTACTATTTTTAATATATATTACTATTATATATATATATTATATTATTATATATATTAATAAATAATATATATATAATCATTATAACTATTTAATATATAATAATATTATATATAATATATTTAACCCAATATATTATGATTCATATATATATATTATTATAGTATATATATATATATGATAATTATGATATAAATAGTATATAATTTAATAGTATTTATTTTAATTTATTCTTTGTAATTACTAATATCTTTATTTTGTTAGACTTTATTTATTTTTTAAATATATGTACAGATTATACACCAATCGTCTCTTTCTTATATATTCTTTATTTTCAGATTATTCAGATAGAGGAACTGTTAACGTCATAACTTATGAGATGAGTTTTCTTACACCTTATATATATTACATTTAGTGAATTAATGGGAATTATCCCTTCCCAATCCGGTTTGTTATCGAAATGATCATTGATGTTGTGCTGTCCAATAAATTTATATTATTATATAATTATAATTATTATATATTATTCTTTTGTTTAAAATACCAATTCTTCTCTAATAGGTTATATTTAAGTTAATATTAGCTTAGGACGCTTCATATACTATAATAATAAAATTTATCTTGGTTTAATTATCATTGTCTACTTAAGTTAATTATAAGTATGTGGCTCGGATCTCAGTGATATTGCACTCATATTAAGTGTGATTGGTGTAAAATCTTCTGTTATACTTGAGAGACTGGAAATGTAAAAAATTTAGTGTTTTGCCTTTGAGGTCTATGGACGATTTAGTTAATCTTACTCTTAAATATTGTCCTTATTTATATTCTTCCTTTTATATAAAAAATTTCTTCTAACTATATATATATATATTATTATATAATATATTTATATATATTAATGTTATAATATTATAAGAGGTACACCTATCATCTCCAAATATGTACTGAGTATAGTACTATATATATATTATTAATTATAACATAAATTAGATTAATAATTAATATCTATATATTATATATATAATTTTAATCTGTGATGTAAGGTTAATTTATATTATATTCTCATTCTCATTATTCATATTTTCATATTTAATATACATTAATTATATATTACGCTTCTTATATATTATTTTAATTCTCTATATTATTATGCTGATGTTCATCAACTCTTCTATAACCCTTTTAGGCAATATCATGAGAGGTAAGTGTTTGGTTTTTATTATTTATTAAGTCCTTGGTGTTGGTTGGCTTTATAGGTCTGTAATATAGAATCATTAGTCAAAATCTTACATTTTAATGGTATGAGACCATAGGTATGTCCAGAGAATGAGAAAGGACGATACGTTGTTAGCGTGGCTATCTTCGAAATTGCGCCAGAGCGAATAAGGTTATGTCAGTGGTTTTGCTAGACCGCTGGATAGATATCTCTCCATTCGCTCTATTTATAATTTATTACTGCCCGTATGTAGTTGTGATATTAGTTTAAATTCGTCCGTGGATCGATAAGTGTATCGATTTCTCTAAACTCCAGAGAAAATGGCTCCAGTAAATTATTCTCTCACTAGCATTTTACCGCAGTGTATATTCATGGTGCTTCTTCTATATTTTCTCCCCTTAATTTCTATTTTTAGTCTTTGTTATAGGTTATATTTTGAAAGTTAAGTAGAATATTTATATATATTTAATACGATGTTATTTTTAATCCTACTTATTATATTATATTTATATATATTTAACTAATTTATATTATTTATATACCTATCCCTATAAGCAATTATACCACCCTATATACTTCAAAAATTATATACTCATATACCTACTTTATATATCCCTACTATCCTTTTCTCCACTTACTATTCTGAATATTATACTATATGGATTCTCGCTAGTCTACTATATAATATAATCTTCCATACTAATGCTCATATTACTGATACTATATAACCTATACTCTATCTCATATTATATAACGAATGGATATATTCCCGTATATTATCATATAGGTTATCAACTTATCCTACAATAAATTCATAATTCAGATGTTCTCCGTATTGATATACTCCTAAAAATGAGATTATATATCAATATGAATGATAACATATATGAAAATAGATTTCCTGTTCCTAATGTGGGTATTCTCGAGATGTGTTTACGTACTTATCTTATCTACTAAATACAACCATAACTCCTCATTTAGAACAATTAACTTCTCTTGTATTTTATTAAACTCACCAATCTGTATCCGTAGACTTATAATCTCCAGCAATTTCAATTACTTCTAATAAACCCTTCCATAATAGAATATAATATACAGTAAATCTAAAATATAATTAAATTATGTAATAATAATTAAATAATTATTAATATAATATATAATATATTAATATAAATAATAATATAAATAATTGATTAAATTCTTTATACCTCTAACAATTAATAATTAATATATATATATATTCTATATCTAATCTATATTTATTAAATAATTATTCATTAATATGTACTGAATTAATCCATTTAAATACATATCAGGATATAGTGACGTTTTATTAACTAGTGACCATTATATACATATACTTTTAAATTAATAATTTTTTTAAGAATGTCGATAACTATTTTTGAAATTTAGGGGATGACTATCTAACTTAATGACTAAAATATATTAATGGGTTTGTCTTCTTTCATAATCGGTAAAAATTTGTAGATAAATTAATATAAAGAATAATAATTATATTAATAAATTAATAAAAATAATATATATTTAATTTATATATATTATTATATATATTTACGTGTAGTTTTTACTAGCAATTTACCTTATTTTATTCTCACAACATTCCACTACCCATCAAAATTATCTTCCTAAATATTACAATAATAATTATTAGTGACCTCTATAAATTAAATTAATTTGTTTTAATATCTATTATCTTTTTGCTTTATTCCAATAATAATATTTAGCTTTAATAATTATATATAATTAACTCACTATTAAATCAAATCCATAGTTAGTCAACAAAGAATAAATATTCAACACATATGTAGTGTACTCTCTAATGATCTCACGTGTAGTGGTTCCTCTCGTAACTTTTTTACTTTTATACATCCCCTATCGACTACTCAATCTCTCGTCGTGTATTAATGCCTTTATTATTACTGAATTGAATTGGTCTCACAAAATATGATACTAGTAATATACCGTTCATTTAATTAATATTAGTCAATCATATTCAGTATTCCACACCATGCACTTTAGTCTTATTCTTATATACTACTTATACTCATACTATTACCTCTTTATATTATAACCTAGATATTCTAGTAGATTATCTTTTATAAACTTATATCCTTTCTGTGATATTTATTACTCTCATATTTTCATTTGGCGCTCATTTCGACGTACACTTACCACTACACACACATTATTTGTAATGCTCGTCTCATTATATTTGCCTTCCCTATGATCGATTATATTAATCTTTACGCTTTGACAATAATTTACTATATCCTATTTCTCACTCGTGTTTACATTCAGCTTTATTCTTAAGCTATTACTGTTTATTGATTGTGGCTATGTTTTTTCTGTCTTTACAGAAATAAAATTCTTCACTCATTACGCAAGTTGCGTATTCTTATTCTATCCTTTTAAGAACCTAACTATCAGATATCTTTGCCTATATAAGAGCATAATTTATAACATATAATATATATATATATATAAATATCCTCCATCTAGAGTTGTATATTGTATATATTAAATTATATTATACTTATTTATATTATTATATTATATTATTTATAGTGTAGTTTATATTATATTATGTTTCAGGCCCGCCGGCTCTTACGGTGCGCTATCCGACAGATAGTTGACGCTGCCGAGCGGCCCTCATACTAATTATCTAAAATAATATAAAGTCTAAATATTTTGTCTTCATTAACTCTCTCAATTTTAATTATAATTTTATTACTCTTCGATTGAGCTTAATTTAAATGTGGCTTATAAAAATCCTTGTCTCATATCCTCCCAATAAGCGACGCCTCTCAAGTGTTACTTTTAAGTTAAACCACATGAATGACGTTTATTTATCTCCTTCATACCTTGTTGATAAATTTTTCATATGAATTATTGACTGGAGGCATTTCGATTCGTGTAGATCCCGCATACAATAAAAGAAAGTAGGTATTTTGTATAATTGCTTTTAAAAACTAACATCGGCCTGTCTTGTGTTCACGTCCATGACCATAATTCTGGATGATAAAGTGGCATTATGTGGACATCACTTAAAAAAGAAACTCTTTCTCCTATTTCTTTGTTTTTTACTGTCTTTAATTTTCTGTGAGGTTGTTTCTTTATCCACAAAGCATACCTTCCCATCGAAGCGTTCTTCATAATACAATATAGCAATTCTACTCCAATTGCAATTAGGCAGGTCACACATCTCTTATTGATTTGTTTGCCCTTTGATAACGATGATGAACGGCAACTATTTATTGTGTAATACAGACTAATGAATGTAAGAAAACATATATATATTTTTAGATAATAGAAAATTGAAATTAAAACAAATATGCATTAAAGTTGAATTTAGTATTACTCTCGTTTTATTACTCTATACTTATGTATACAAATAATATAAATATTCATATCATCTATACAGTTATCTCTCCTTCCCTTATATTATCGTTTATATTATATATCCTGTGTTACGCTTATACTCCAAAATCATTCTGTAATATAATAATATATATATAATAGTTTACCATTACTATTACCTATATATATAATATATTCGAAGATGGAGGGACGATACGATCTGAGATACGATTGTCGCCTAACGATCCTTTGCGTAGAGTGGATGAGATGACCCGAGAAGATATATGATGAGAGGAGGCAATGTACAGGTGTTAGAGACTGCCCAGAGAAGTAGTATGATGAGAAGATGAGGAAGAGAGACTGCTTAGATGAGAAATGAGACTCTACGACGGATCGAACTTGAAATGAGAGATGCGACGTAAGAGTAGAGAGAGATGTAGGAGACGCGAGTAGAAGACATCTTCAGTTTGAGGATAAAATCTTTCTCTAAAATTTCTCCTTGTTTCTCTTTTAAGGCATAAACAAATTCTTTCCTAGCTTTCTTGGAAAAATGTGGCTCAACGTTGAATGTTGTAGAGATATACTTCGGAGAAGGAAAATTAATATAACAGTTTCCCAGATTGTAGAGGACTTCATGCCGCCCTCTCTTCCCTCGAACGGCGTTTCATCTCCGTTTAATGAGAGCCGCTACAGTTTCACAGCATCGTATATAGATTTTTAGAGTCGATTCGTATTTATAGTAGGCCGTTGAAATAATTATTTTTCGGTGTTATTTATATTCTCCTCTCTGTGGTTACGAATCAAGTTACATATGTGTGCGTTTAAACTCTAAACTGCGGAGGTATATAGCCATCCTCCCTTTACTATGACTGAACAACTGTCGTTGTCAACTAACAATTAAAGTCAGCATACACCGCTAGGTCTCTCTCTGTGAAAATTATGGAAGACTTAACGAATTGTATACTTATTAATTTCCTTGTTGTGCGTAAGTTTTTGCGATCAGGACGCAACAATGGCAAGGTTATGTAATAAGTCTGAGCAGTTTAGTATATTTGACTCTGAGACCAATGGTGAGTTGTTTATATTTGGCCGGCAGGTTAGTTACTAGAGGTTTGTAGCGGATAGTGTTGATTTCTCCCATATAGTCGTAACTTTATGAACACGATGGGGTCTAAAGAGGAACTCCTCCGGTTTTAAATTATTGTAGCGTTGGTAACTCGTGTGAGATTATTTAGAAATGTGTGAAATTTAATTTATTGAAATGGCGGGTTGACAAGCATGCTTTATGTTTTAATAGCGGATTAGTGAGTATTTATAAGTACAAAATCTTACCTACATGGCGTTTTATCGTAATCGGAACGATCTTAGACAGTATAGTGTAATATTATAAATTATAGCACGAGAGAGTGCGGTATTATTAAATATTACCTCCGCTGTGATACAGCAACAATAAGAGGGGCGAATAACTCTGTTCACTAGTATGAACCAAAGGAATATTAATATGATAAATATTTATATTATGACGTCCCGCTCTATATCTCAGTACCTGTTATATATAGTCTCCTCAGAGTAGTGCCCTTCTCTACTTATGCATATAAATAAATGGTTCATATCTTAATACTTACTCCCTTACTGTGTCTCGCTCTTACTGGACAAATTATTGGGTCTCCTTTTCAAATCAGTGTCATATGTCGCCATTATGATTAGGTAACAAGTATATAATTCTATCATGCCTACCTCCTATATCATACCTACCTCATAGGTCTAGTACTTTTGCACTCTTAATGAAAACCCTATAAGGGTGCTGTTCTTTCTCCATAATAATGTGTGAAGCTGGGAACCTCTAAGCTTGGTCGTTGTATTACCTCCCATTCCAGCCTGATATGTTATGATGAGTGTAACTGTCATAGTGTTATAACCGTGATTTTGGTGTAGTGAGCCTCAGTGTGTTATCTTTATATATTATATATATATAATTATATATATATATATATATATATATATTATAATATATATATTATATTGAAGTTCAATTTGTAAGGTATTCTACGAGCCGCACATCTAATTTATATATTTATATATTAGGCATATATATAATAATATTTTGAAAATAATATTATATATATATTATATTATATAAACTTTAATATATTTATATATAATTATAATACATTAATTTTATTTTACCTATCAGTATTTATATATAGTTATATATATTTAATACCTTATATTCAATAGAAGATTTGTTCAAAAGTAATAATAGAAAATAAATTCATTACTCTGCAATTGACATCTGAAAACAAAGAAACTCAAATAAATAATAATAATAATAATACTCTTACTTTCTTTGTCTATTAACCTCTCTCAGCAAGAATCTCTTATTTTATGCTTTCTCTTTTAATATTCATTCTCCTCCCCAAGCTACTCCTACCAAGAAATTAGGGAGCTAGGACAAGAGGCTAGGACAACCTGGAGATATCGCCTTGAAGGGTGCATCGGGTTGCTTTATATATTAAGTCATTTTATTATTGCTCGATGGCTGATTATATTTTCCTATAAAACGCACCGTTGGAATATGATTTGTCCTCAAGTATACAGTTCACACTGGCCGTGGCTTCAATCCCGGAGAAGGCAGTTAATTTTTCTTTAACTCGTGTGCCTTATCTTATTATAGTTTACTTTCTTTAACAACAACTCTAATTATATAATATAAGTATGACTATTCTAGATAATAAGCTCCCTATTTATATTTATCATATAGGTATATATTATAGTAGTGAGTCCGTATATAATAATATATATATTAAATATAATATATATAATTAATTTATTAGGTTTTTTATTCTTTTTAAATATGTAGAGCCATGGTAAGAAGATTGTGTAGAAGATCCACAATGCATGTCAGTGGAAAACCTACAAACATTTTTAGTTTAACGGTGCTTCCTTCATCCTTATTTGTTTGCTTCTCGCCATCCTTAACCAATGCGAAATGGGGTCGTTTGGGATCTGGCCGGACACTGCCCCGAGTACACCAGTCTGGTAAGTTTTATCTGTCAAAGCATTGGCTAATACATTTCGGCGTAGAAGCATATTAATTAGTTTTATTTCTTTAATATAAATTCGGATCTGTGAATTAGAATGAATAAAAGAATAAGCTTTAGACAATTTCATGTTTAAGAGATCGTTATTTGAAAAAAAGTATGCTGCAGAAAACATACACGGGTCTCTTAGTCTCTATTGAAGTTCCGGCTAAACCTGTAGAATAATAAACACAACATAAACTCACACACATTCTTGTTATAAAAACGGCCTGCAGAACACATCATTGGTTTCAGTAAGCTATTCTAGTAAAATGCTTCAGTAGAGCCGATAGTGAGACGCTACTCACGAAGTAGAATAAACCTGTCTTCGTAAGTTACCTTCATAGCATAATCGTTTAGTTTGTTGGTCATTCTGAGCTTTCCTTTCCACTACAACACCAGACATACTTTTGATTAACTCTTTTGTGTGAGAGTGTATATTTTTCGTTTCGATCAAACTAATGGGGAGTGAGATTAAACGCATTTCTGTCGAGGTGGGTTCTGGTATAGTGTTGGAATTCGAATTATCGGCATCATTTATTGCGCTACTGAGAACTTAGAGGGACCAACGAATTAAAAGGGAAATGGGGAGGGATAGCTGGGCAGGTTCTAGCCTTTGTTCTCAATCTGGATTTGTGCTAGGAGAAAGGCTATACACCAATTTCAAGAAGGAAGTAATTGGAGAATGAAAATTCTATGGGGGGATAGTATCTCTCTCGGAATATCAGATCGGTAAATATCACCACAAACGTTTCTCTATCACACTAATTTGATCCGCTACTAATGACACAATATTGAGAATTTTTGTGGCGGTGTTAACAGAAATACATAGCGCGTGCGTGCTGAATGGAAAAACTAATATTTTCCAGACATGCTTGTGAGACAGTTTCTGAGGTTTCGTGATATGTGCTCAAGTTAATTTTCTTTAAGTGCATCGTGCTATCAGAACATTAGAGGTATAGGAACGAAAATGGTTTTTTCATAAAGGAATTTTCAAGTCAGTATCAAAAGTTTTCTATTGGTTTGTTTACAAAAAGAAATTCTCTTTATGATGCATTATCTGTAAAACCATTCACATGTATAGCTGCTAGTAAAAATAATATTCACATCTACTAGAAGAAAACTTTTTTTTATAAAAGTGTGTACGTAAAAGTGAACCCATTATACTGCGTGTGCGAGTTTAAAAAACAACTAACACGTTTCAACCAGCCAGCCGCTGGGAAACATTCAACAGATCTGGTTTTCACAAGAAAATTTTACTATTAATTTAAGTTTTGTTTTTATTTGTATTCATTTAGAGGTTACTAACTTTCTGTAATATTAAATTTTATAAATTAAGACAAGCCTACTATATATATTTGTATATACATAGTACTCATAGTGATTACATATTCATAGGTAGATAGGATTAGTATTGAAATACTTAATTATTATCTATATTATAATTCATACATAGTATCAATAAGTGAGGGTATTTATGCTTATTACTCTGTCATCCTTTTGTAATATATAGTATAAGTATATTATATATATATTTAATATATATCTATCATAATATATACATATTACATATATATATTTCTCATATCTATAGTATATATATTTCTATTATTTATTTTTACGTTAATTATATTTCTTTAATTGATAATATATATATTATAATAAATATATATATAATTTATATTAATTTATATAATTATAACTATTAGTAATATAATATTAATATATATTAATATATTAATATAGTAATTATATATATGTAGGCCACTTTTCCATATATACTTTGAATAAACATTTTATTTATGTTTTAGCGTAACTTATTTGCTAAGATTTGCCGCTTTTAGATGCAAAATTTTAGTCATAAGGTCAAAAGTGATAAATACTTAATAAACTCGTTTTACTTTTGAGGATACTTCTTACTCAATCAGATAATTATAAGATTTACTGAGTTCAGAATTAAAGCAATTTATTTAAAGAACAGGATAAGAAAAATATTTCCTTCACTCAAAAGATACTTACTCTTTTTCAGAAATCCTCCATCGGCTTAAGAAGCGATAAATATTTCGCTCAACTGGAAAAGGCTGCGACTGTATATATATAATTAAGGTCGTATCACCAATTTTCAACCGTCTAAACCTCAATGAGTCAGCCGATCAGCGCCAAGTTCAGAAACCAAAATCGCACCTGGAAAAATGGTCTTGTCGTCTTGCGACAATTAACGCTTTTAATCCAGCGAGATAAGGTATCGCAATAGCAGAAGGGACTTATACTTTACTTTTATTGAAAATAACTTTACTCGTTTAAAGATTAACTACCTCCATTATTCCTATCAAATCAAAAATGAGAAAATTTATCTAATTTTTTACCAACCATCTTTATATAGTGCGGTGCCTTGTGTGCGATTAAGGAGCGCGTACCAAATTAGCAAGTCTTTGCAGCGCGGTAGTATAATGGTGACACGCCGGAGAAGAAACCCATGGAATAGTGCTATATCAAAGCGACCTTCTGACAAAAAACAAACATTAAAATGAAAGAAAAAGAAAAAAATAAGAATCACTGCGGCGAATAGAACTTATAATCTCCCAACTCCAGGACACCCCTAGATAAGATGTAACTCAAGAAAAGACGGATATCGATAAGAACTATCAATTTTCATGTTCTTGATATTAGCAGTTTGGGTTTAGATATATATGCGCTCTCACAAGCTCTTTTCACAATAAAACATCACAGCTTCTGAGGGATTTTCATCATTAGACATCAGCATAACATCTCCTCTCCGTTGGATTTACGTTTATTTCATCATTCAAAGTTTGCGAATATGGAGCAGGATCATATCTCATTTCTCTGAATTATCTCACTCACGTGAACTTTGACTCCCTCTTTTCGATTCTAGATTGATTATCTGTGACCCCGCTTCCTCCCTCTTTAACTGTATCGAGAAATTTATATTCATTCATACATAAACGAGCTTTTATATTTCAAAGCCACCCATATTACCCATTATTCCTCCTAATGTAACTTCCTCACTTTCTTAATCTTCTTTTTCTTGTTTATTCTTTCTTCTTTACTATTTCATTTTAGTGTTTTGGATTCAATGGTTGTGCAGCTATACAATTTTTCTGACTCTTCCGCTACGCCTCTTGATTCTCTGTTTTCGAATTCTTAAATGGGCTTCTCTGTTCTGACCCATCGTCCCTGTTTATCATGTATGACAGAAAATTTTTTCTAATAAATATAGCCTTAAATTCGAAAGCGAACTCTATACGTCTCAATTTACCATTGATGTTTCAAAGCAATAAGTGTTTCTCTCGAACTACAACTATTGAAACACCTACGTTGGTTCAGTCTATTCTTGAGTTCTCAATATTCCTGCTGGATAACAGTTTAGAACGGTCTTTTTCCTTCGAATACTGCGCCTTTCGCGTGGATTTAATGGTAGTCGGATCTCAATTTGGTCCTTAATTTAACTTACCGGTATTAGTTCAGGATTGTTTTTCATATCCTAAAGTGTATTTGTGTTTGTGATTTATTATCACCCTTTGTGTAATCTTTTATGCATTTAAATGTTGGTATGTTTGTTAATGCCCGTATGTAGACATATATCCTAAATCATGTAAATATACTTTGTCCTTGGCAAATGATTTATTAGGACATTTGATTATGTTTAATAAGTGGTGATTTCAAAAATAATATTGTTTATATATATGTTAGAGATGCTATCAATGTAACCAGTTATGCTCTCCACGTATTTTTAATATTCGTGTGACATTGTTGTATATTGATTTTTGCCTTCAATATGGTTTGATATTGTTTACTATATGTCTTCGACGTGAGAGTGATAGGAGTATTTGCGTCATTTGAAGAGCTGGGAACCTTTTAACTGATGTCTATTTATATGTTACATTACTCTTTCTTGCTATATTTATACTCCTCTCAGATACGGTTTCTCATCTCCGCTCTTCCTTAGTCGCACGGAGAGAATTTGTAGCACTCCATTGATAACTCTCTAAACATTTTGTAATTTATGGTTCGTTTACTCTTATGCTAAGAAGATTTGCCGGCAGAGCAAAATTTTAGCACTAAGCTCAAGAGTGTGATTTAAAATACTCTACTAAAACATCTGCGTTGCTCTCTGAATACTCCTTCAGTCAATAAGAAAATCGGAGTAACTGAGTCAGCAATTGTAAGCAATTGATGAGGAGATTATTGCAGAAGAAAATCTCACTTCTCCAAGTGATGCGTCTTATTTCCAGAATAATCCCCATCCCGGCATAAGAGCGTATAATAAAACATTTTTCGCACTGGAAAAGGTCAGCTGAAATATCTTGAATTATTTCGTAATACCCAATTTTTCATAATATAATCTCGCTTTTAAATCCAAAGTAGTCATGAGAGGCATAAGTTACTCAGGAAAAATAACGGCTTAAACTGGATAAAAGGCTGAGCTACTTGCTCAAATTCGTCCATTACAAGTAAAGTGTAGTATATTCTCAACTAGTAAGGGACATATTATACTATTTTAATTTTTTATTGTAATTTTAATCTTTATTTTAATGTAATAAAATATATACATTTCTATCTCTAATATGAAATTCTAATAAGATACCATTCCTCTTATATTAATTAGGGTGCTTTTCATAAAGATAGCATCCATATCTATGCAAAGTATTAGCTTCCATATTATAATATATTAATATATTTTAATAATTATTAATATATATATTAATTAATATTAAATATATATTATATATATATATATATATATATTTATAATATATAATTATTATATATAAATTAATAAATACTATATATATTACATATATACATAATATTTATTAATTAAATTATTATAACATATATTTTAACTTTAAATGCATTATGTTATATGATAATATATGTATATATATGTTATATAATTTATTAATATAATAAATACATTATACATTAAATAAACATATTATTTTATATTATAATTATTAATTAACATTACAATATATTATATATTATATTATAAATATATTATTATTATATTATATATTTATTATATATATTTAATTTTTAAATTAATTATAAATATTTATATATATATAATCAGAGTGATATATATGAGGTACTTATGCTCAAATAGTACAGCCTAATATATTAAAATTATTATGATTATATATAAATAATTACTTTAATATTTATAATATATTGTGAATGCGCTATGTGAATTATCTAA
>JABUQX010029047.1:0-2500 GCA_015478945.1 Trachelipus rathkii
CTATCACAATTTCATAACACACACTATCACTCAACACATATATTATACATAGTATTTATATTAATTATAATTATAATAATATATATATACAATATATATATAAATATTATTAAATATTAAATTATATAATTATATATATTATATATATATATATATTTTATAAGGATATATATATACATATATATGTATATATATTTATATATAGGTATATAATTATATATAATATACATACACTAACATCACACACACATACACACTACTCTATACAACTATAATACATCACACATTAACTATGACACTTAACACTCACCCATAGATACTCACTTAATTTACAACTTATACATACACATACAAACTACATAATCTATACCTATATATAACGACTTTGGTCTATTACCATATGGGTACATATTTATTGTGAGCAACCCTCAAATTTATATGGCCATTATACCCTAATATTTTTATTCTGAGCAGTAATCACTAATTTTATTACATGAGGTGAGTCACATTAATACTACCTTATATGGTACTATAATACTCACCATGATGAGGAGGGCTCAATATATGAAGATATAACTATATATACCTAATAATTTTTACGTGTCAACCCCTTTATATGAGTATTCGGGGCCAATTTATGGCCTTGTAGCTTTTATGACCCTCACTTATTTAGGTAGTAGTGGTATAGTATTATTATAATATAGCTTTTTTGATACGAACTCGAGTACATATTTGAGTATATATGAACACCTATATTGATGCTATTCAACTTTGGATAGTTTGAATATTCTCAATCTATACCGTTAAGTATATCAGATGGTCTTAGGAGTGTTCTATTAGTGTTTTCTATGAGTATTAGATGAGTGCCAGGTGAGTGCCAGGTCATATTGTTCGTGTCCTGGGCCCCCGCAGAATCCTAGGATTTTGGCCTTGACCTTGACCAACCTTGACCTTTTTTGAGCCCAAATTTTTACATGACCTTGACCCTTTTTGGGCCTTGACCTTTTTTGGCCTGTAATTTTTTTGGCCTTGGGATTGACCTTTGTTGGGCGGCTTGACGCTTTTTGGGCCTTGACCTTTTTGGGCAACATCTGAATTTTTTGGCAACCTAATTTTTTGCAACCCTAATTTTTTTTGGGGGCAACCCTTTGGTCTTCCATGGGTCAATTTTGGCCCACGCTAATTTTTGGCCTTGTAGCTTTTTTGGCCTTGACCTTTTTGAAGCCCCTTCGAAGCTCCCCCGTATTTTAGGCTCCCCTTTGGTCTTCCATGGGTCAATTTTGGCCCACGCTTATTTTTGGCCTTGTAGCTTTTTTTGGCCTTGATATTTCCTTGACCTCGATACCCTGACCTTGATACCGTATCCTAATTTAGCATACCACACACACACACAAGCACACACAACACAGAATAGATTAGTAGCATAGGATTAGATTAGGACACACTCAACGACAACACCCGCCCTGTTCCATGACTCCCTAGACTATTCCTCACCAATCTCGCTCATGCTCCCGGCCCCTAAGCACAGTCCTTATTTGCATCAGAGCCTTACCGTCTTAACCGTGTTCGAGTTACCACTTTTGGTCAATATAAGCAAAAATAATACTAAACCAGATAACAATACGAAACCCAACCACTTCGGACAAGTTTAGGTAGGATTTGAGCTACCACAACTTCAAACGTGAAGAGGTCATATGAGGAGTCCGAGGAGTGATTTATGTATAAATTCAAATATTCAATATAAGACTAGCCACGTTTTCCCTTTGGAACCACACTAACTTTTATAATTAATGAAAAGGAAAATAATACATTAAATATATATATTGAATATAATGAATATAATAGATAATAATACAATAAATCAATAAGTAATAATAACAATATTAAATAATAATTAATAATAAGATAGTTATATAATATACCTTGTTTAATACATAAATAATACTACTAATAATATAATAATCAATATTGGTCGAGATAATTAATAATAATAATAATAATAAGTGAATTTGGCAATATAATACAGTCGAGAGTAAATAAATAATAATAGAGTAATATATTTGGATCAGGTAAGCTAGTGACATATATAGTATAATATTTATACTAACAATAATTTATTTACATGAGCATCCTGTGCTAGTGTCGAGTGTGAGCAGATAAATGCACTATTACTACGTACCATATAACTACACCGTCATAGTATATAGTGATAGTAAGACCCAAACTCAGATTATCTCTTATGCCAGATCATTCGATGGAACAAAAATATAATATAATTGATATAGAAATTTATTTTAGCTATCATTTTTTTTCTGCTTTAGATATCCCTTCTATAATATCAATTAGTACTTAATACACGCGCTATTGTGACGCCGCACAAACTACCAAATTAGATAATATATATAAGTATATATATACCTATATATAATTATATATATGTATATATATATATTTATATATATATATATATTATATAATATATATATATATATATATATAT
>JABUQX010029047.1:5000-7500 GCA_015478945.1 Trachelipus rathkii
TAATATGCACTATTTATCATAGTTTCTTACTAACATACTGTGTTAATACCAAAGTGAGAAAGGTTACATATAATAAAACTATATTATACATATTTAACATCTTAAGTAATAGCTTAATAGTCAGTAAAATCAATAGATAGGTGTTACTCAATGCACCAAGGTGAGTATTGTATGGCTTTTAGTTATTTACTGCTTTAATACTTATATGCTTATAACTCATCTGTTTTATAACTGACTTTAACTCATATTATTTATTAACATTAACATATACTCATTTAAATAAGCAGTATAATCTAGTAAAAAATAAAATCAATATGAGTGATGTTTACATAGCACCAAGGGATTATGATAATTGACTTTTAGTGAGTTTTACTGTGCATATTAACTAGTGAGCTTTAACTCAATATGTTTTTTAACTCACTGTGACTTAAACGCATTAAATATTTATTAACATTACATAACTTAAAATAGTAAACCAGTAAATCAGTAAATCAATAGTAGGGTGTGAATTTATACAATAGCAGACACGCAATAAGGAGATATTAAGAGTTTTGTGCACTTGTGTGTGCCTCCGTTCCCTGAAAAATAAAATCCTGTGATCGCTCTCCAACATGCTTTATAAAATATATATAATACTATATATATATAGGTATTTAACTTAATATGTTTTTATTCTAGCTTTAAACTCATGTTTTTAACTGATTTAAACCATGTGTTTTATCACTGCTATTAACTCATATTATTAATATTTTAACTTAGCTTATAAACTCATGTTTTATCATGTGACTTTAACTCTAATATGTTATTTATATTATACTTAATATAGCTTAACTCATATATTTTTAATTAACAATTTAACTAATACCTTAAATAACAGTAAATATCAGTTATATATAATATCATACATAGAGTGGTGTATTTACATAGCACCAAGGGGATTAATGATATATGACTTATTTTGTTATACTAGTGACTTATACTCATTACATTTTAACTCACATTAGTTTTATCCAGGCTTTATACTCATTAGTTATTTTTAAATACATGTGACCTTTAACTTCACATATGTTTTTACTGATTTATATAATACTCATTGATTTATTAACTGCTTTTGACTCTGTGATATTTTTTATCTGCTATTATATATCATTCATATATGTTATACTACTGTGACTTTATAACTACATTATTATAATAGAAAAGTTTATGTTTCTTTTTATTATATATTTATATTTTTAATAGTTTATTATTATTTATTTTTTATATTTATTTAATATTTCTATTTTATATATCTAATATTATTTATATATTTGTTTTATCTTTATTATTTTTATTATTATATCACTCTATAGTGTTTATTATTAATACTTCTCATAGCCATTGTTTATTATCATATTATTAACATCACAGACACACACATAACACACAACTACTCACACTCAAAACACACTCACTATACATCACATACACTACTAATTTATATGTTTTGATTATATAAATTACAACCTTACATATTGGAAATCTCTTCAGATTATACAATATATATAACTAAAATTATATATTTTCTCAAAGTATTTATTAAGACTTATTCATATATTAAAATAAATTCAATTTATACTTTGAGAACTAAAAAGAAGATTAATATAAAACATGCTAATTAACTAAATGGAAGCATATTAAAAGACTTTTATATATCAATATTCATTATACAAGACTTTCTAAGGTCCCAAAGGTTAGAAATCAGAATATTATAAAACTAATATTATTTTATTACGTACCTTTAAAAAGTCAAAATAAATCAATAAATCTAAATGATAAGGCAAGCCCCTAGCTCAATCACCCTCTATACATATATATACGCTCATTGTGAAGCTAATAATCTTTGGAATAATACATTTATTGTTCTAATAGACTATGATCCACACAGTCACTTTCTTGTTCTATATCGTTTTATTAGAACAACGTCATAGTAAGTATTAAAGTATATTTTAATAAATTTCGACTTAAAGTGTGAGGAGTCTAACTTACCCTCTCTTTGTATCCAATGACAAGAGATTAGTCCATTTTCATCAGGTGTTACGAAGATAAATACTTAACTCTTCCACTCATATATGAATTCTTAAATATATATTTATATATTATAGAACTCAGAAAATATTTTCATTTCACGTGTGGAAATTATATAATAAACTGAATTAAATATAGAAACTTTCCATAATTGAGTAATTATAATACTATATAATATAAAAAATATTTCAAAGTTTATTTAATTAATATATTCCTAGAAATTATTATATATTTACTTTATTTAATATATTTATCTATTATATGTACATATTGACAATCCACCACGAGAATAAACATACCAGCAACTCCGATTACCTTATACAGTATTAATCAGTATAACTGACCTCTATATATCTATCTTAGTTAAATAATATGTGTTAGATATAAATTATTTATAATTAGAATAAGTTATATATATATATACCTATTTTGT
>JABUQX010029047.1:12500-20000 GCA_015478945.1 Trachelipus rathkii
TACGGTACATAATGGTTATCTCAAAAGTTGCCTGTAACACCCCCTTCTGACAATTTTAAAAAAAAGTTTAGGATAGAGGAGACAGTGGCTACTAAAGTTAGAGGGTAAAACAATAATTTTCACCTAACATAATAGCTCTCCTACTGGAGGCAATTCTTCATTTCTATGTAACACCTTTACTTTAGGCGTTTTTACCATCTGAAAGAAAACGGATTAGTATTTTTTTTTTTTTTTTTTTTTTTTTTTTTTTTTTTAAGTGTTATTTTTTCTCTTTCTAAATCTACTAAGTTATAATATATGCGAACGTTTCTTAAATTTTCTAAATGAGGTTTCCCATTTTTTTCGATAAGTACGTTCTGTTTATTAACTTTTATAACTTTAAACGGGCCGACATAGCGGGGAGCTAGTTTGCCGACATTAAACTGTGTCTGCCGCACCACGACAAATTTTGCCTCATGTAACCCTTTAGGCACAAATACGTGTCGATTTTTATAATTGGTGTGGGGAGCCAGCGGCTGCGCCAAAAGGGCGGCTAGCTTTTTAACATATGCATTATATTCTATTGGGGCCGTTTCCGAAGCAGGATCAACCAATCCACTAGGTATTGCTATATTTTGGCCAAACATCAAGTTTGCGGGGCTGAGACCGTTCTTTGTTATCGGCGCGAGTCTCAGAGTGAACAACACCATAGGTAAGAGGCTCGGCCAGTCGGAGGGGCTTAAATCATGCTCTTGCAACATACATCTCAGACAAGCCAGCAAATTCCTATGACTTACCTCCAGGAGGCCATTACATCTTGGGTTTGAGCTACACGTAGTCCGGTGCTCCATTCCCACGGCCCTGCAGACTTCCTCAAACAAGCGACTAGTGAAATTCGCACCTAAATCCGAAATAATTACCTGAGGAATTCCACAGAACGGGAAGAGTTCGTGAATGAATGCATTCAATATTTCTCCCGAATTTATTTCTTTAAGAGGCACAGCGAACAAGTACTTACTGTAGCGGTCAATTAAGGTAAGTAGGTATTTGTATCCTCTTGCATTAGGCAACTTGAGTATGTCAACATGAACGGCTTGGAACTTCTTCGTGACTTCTTTAAAAACACCGTAATCAGGACTTATACCTGGTACTGTTTTATTTTTTTGACATGCTGAGCACGTGCGGACAAACTGTTTTATTTTTTTATGCATGTGCTGAAACACAAATTCATTTTTTATGCTCAGGAGGGTTTTATTCACACCCAAGTGTCCTTTATTGTGGTATTCGCTGATTACCTTCTGCACACTATTTTCAGGCACAAAAACGCGCGCATAGTTTAAAGATACATCGACAATTAATTCTATCTCCTTTCCGTCATAAAAGAATTTCTGTTTTATTAACTTCAAAGTAGTTTTCTCTTTCTTCGCCATCAGATCGCTCAGGTACTTATCAGAATGTTGGTGTAGTCTAATTTCTTCAAAGTCCAAATCTCGTTTGAAATGCGAGACTAATATCTTTGCATTTTTATCAAACGTTGTTACTAAATTTATTTTTGCAATTTCCAATATGGCCGCTTCAGTGCGACTTCTGCCTTCATTTCTGACCGACAGATCTATCGGCGCGTTTTCATTCATTACCAAGTTAATAGCACCTACGTCAGTCGCTATAGTATTCTCAGCCGATTGCTCATTGGCCGTCGTGAATCGGTGGGCGGAGTCACAGACTACACTATTTGAACCTGCATCTTCTCCTACCTCATCCTCATCGTGGGCAATATTATTCGCAAGTAAATATTTTAATAACGCATTTTGATTTTCGGTAATTAACTCCATCGTGATATTAAAAGTACTCAAAATAGCTAGTTCCCTCAATTCCCTAGCATTATAATTTTGTACGTCATTAGCATGATTTATTTTATATACAAACGCACGAGAGCACGTACAGATGCGTACAGGCTTTCCCGCTAAAATTGCCCCATATTTCTTGAATAATTTCGTTAACCCCAATAAAAGCTTATTTACTGGCAAATATCTTTTTTCTGTTGTATTAAAAGACCCACTATAAAAAGCAAAAGGAGTCCCATTCTCATCGTCAGACATAATTACCGTATTAAAAGCTTTATTATTTGCATAAATGTACACTTTGAGAGGCGCATCGACTGCTGGGAACCTGAGCCGAGAGGCGTGACGAATCGCTTGTTTTATATCTACAAAAGACTTCTCAGCCTCGGGAGACCACGTGATTTTTTTATTAGAGCTATTTTTTCCCTTTAAAAAATTATACAAAGGCAACGTTAAATTTGTAAAACATGGTATATTTTGGCGGTAAAATGAAATTCTGCCAACAAACGAACGCACTTCTTTTATGGTTGAAGGGCGAGGAGCATTAATTATTTCCTTCACTTTTTCAGATAAGGGCGCAAGCCCTTCTTCCGTCAAGTCAAAACCCAAATAACTTAATCTTTTTACCCCAAATTCGCATTTTTTTTTTATTTAAACAAATTTTAAAATAATTTAATCTCTCAAATACTTGTTTAAGTACCAACACGTGGTCTGATAAATCTTTGGTCCCTATCAAAATATCGTCTAAATACACGTGTACACCGGGAATGCCTTGAAGTAATATAGTTAAAAATCTCATGAAACATGAGCTCGAATTTTTAAATCCCATCGGTAATTGTCTAAAAGAAAAATTTCCGATCATTGTACTAATAGTAAAATAATGTTGATCGGCTTCTGCCAAAGGCAGTAAATAGTACGCGTTCGTGACGTCAAGCTTACTTAATACCTTTGTCCCATGAAGCCCACTAAATATATCATTTATATTCGGCATAGCAAATACATCATTTTTCGCCACAGAATTAAGTTTTCTAAAATCACACACGATTCGTACCCCTCCCCCATTTTTTTCCAAAACGCTGATTGGGAAACTCCATTGCGATGGTGCCCTCTTTAAAACTTTCGCTTTTACTAAATTTAATAGCTCCCTCTTTGTTTGTTCGAATAATTTATGAGGAATACGACGAGGTTTAAGTTTTATTGGAACTCCGCTTATATTAGTTTTATAAGGAAAAAGTGAAGCTAATTCCCTCAAGATAGCAGTTGGAATGCTCGTCTCCTCTCCCCCACGTAAAGCACAAGTATCCCTCCCCCCATTTCTATTCTTAAGTTTCGACTCAGCGTTCCCCCCTCCCCCAAATTCTTTGAACAGGTCGTCCCAAGCTCTAAGTTGCTTCTCCCGCATATTAAAATTTTCCGGCAAATAAGCATTTACAAATAAATGTTTAAAATCAAATACCAGATTATTAACTATAGGAATATCACTAAAAAGTTCATTAGTAGCTACAGAAGAAGAAAATTGAGAGAGAGTATGAATAAAAGCCTTATCTCTACAAATCGTGTTATTACATAAATTTATACCTTCTTTGCTCTGAGTATCCGTTAACACATCTGTCTCAAAATTAATATTAAACGAAAATTTTTTTAAAAACGGCATTCCTAATATACAAATGGGCAATTTAGTAGTTAGAAATTCTACATCATAAGTTCTCTTTAACCCAAAATCAATTGTAACAATTTCGCGCGAGTATATGTCAATTACGGTATCATTTGCTGCTTTAATTTGACCAATAATCGATACATTCAGGTCTCCATCCATAGGGAGTAAATTGATCTCACTCCCTGAGTCGATAATAAAGACTCTTTTTGATATTTTATCAACAATAGTATAAAGTTTATAATTTCTTACATTATTTAATACAGACAAATTATTTATGACCTGATTTTCTCCAGTCGGAGCATCCGTAATTAATATATTTTGTGAGCCGCTATAAGCCAGCGTGGGTATCGTATGGGTCACATCGATACTCTTGTCAATAGTCGGAATACTCAGAGCTTCATTGGAAGAAGGATGACCTCCTTGTACATGCCAGTGAGCACCTTGCTCGTTACTCTTAAAATTACTCAAAGCTACATTATTATTATTATTATTATTATTATTATTATTATTATTATTATTATTATTATTATTATTATTATTATTATTATTATTATTATTATTATTATTATTATTATTATTATTATTATTATTATTTTTATTATTATTATTATTATTATTATTATTATTATTATTATTATTATTATTATACCCATTAGAATACCAAACATACCTATTATTATTCATATTAATATTATTATTAAACCTACTATTAGACGCATGCAAATTATTTACTTCAGCAAAATTCCCATAATTAAAAATACGATAATTTTCATCTAAAATATTCACCTCCCCCCCTAACTCCTGTTCGAGGGGGGATCTGATGCGTTTCCCTGCCTTCTTTGGGGATGTGACTCATGGACTTGCTGACTTTCTCCATTTGGCGGGAATACCAAAGAATACATAGGACAAAATTCCGAATGACAGGTGTAACTTCTATGGAGAAATCTGGAGTGTGGTTTACATAACTCGCCGAGTAACTCAGCATTTACAGTGTTGCCTTGTTTACGTTCTCTAGGAGCATTTCTTCTATTTTGAAATGACGGTTGTTCTTCTCCTCGAGTCGACGCAGCTGCCTTCTGAAACCTCCTCCTCCAGAACCTGAGTCGGTTTGGCAGCGGCCTCACTCAGCTGTCCCGCGACTTTGGTGAGAGACTTGAGAAGCCCTTTCATCTCTCGAAAGAACTCTTTGTTTACTTTAGCCTCTTCTGAAACTTGAGAATCGTTGTTGTTGTTTGTATTTCGACTCTCTCCATATGAGCCTCTCTCGTGTGTTTGGAACTGTTCTCCTTGAAGATGATTCACGGCCCCCCAATATTCTCTCCCCCTTCTCTCGTGGGGGGTTTCGTAGTCGTTCCTATAAAAGTTCTTATATAAGTTATCTGCTACTTTTGTAATTTTTTCAAGACTGCTATCGTCTGCCAGAGTCATTAAACTTTCTTGTATGCGAGATGGAAGCTCATTAATAAACAACTCATGAACAAACGGAGCACTGTTTTCAGCAAGCAGATCGAATCCTATTCTTCCCATAACATCCCGAACTCTTGCTAAGTAAACTGAAGGAAGTTCTTCTTTTTTTCTTCCTTTTTTGAAAATTTCACTGATTTGACTTCTCAAATTTGGGGCGTAAGCTTCCTCTATCGACGCAATTAACTTTTGAAAGCAATCTCCCCCCAATGGAAATTTGATGGTTGCTACAATATCATGGGGAAGGACGGAAGCCAATATTCTTACGCGTTCTCTTGGATCATCCACTCCATTAAGTTTGAAAACGGTAATCGTAGTGTGTAACCAAGTCATCATATTACGCAAATCTAACTTTGGAATGGCGCCAATCGGCAGACTGGTCTTTGGAGTCCCCCCCAACGAGGGGGAGACTGTGGGGGTAACAGATCTTGCTCGTAGCGGGGTATGAAGGTCCTGACTTCCTTCCCCATCGGAGTTCGAATTTTCTTCTCTCCGAATTGGAGATTTGGGGGAAGAGGGGGAGACGTTCGAAGTTTTTGCAGATGCTTTTGGTGTAGTACTTGACTTTCCCCTACCCCTCCCGGTCTTAAACCGGGGGGATCTTTTTTTATGGCTAGGCATCTTAAAGTCCCTTCAGCCCGTTTCTTTATTTATTTATTTATTTTTTTTTTTTTTTTTTGCCGGTGATATTATTTGAAAATGGAGCTCTTTTTTACAAGACTAGCGACTTTTAAAATAACGGGATTCTTCACGCTAATCGTTATGTAATAAAGTTTATGAGAGCTCTTGTACCAACGCACTAAGACTTATTTAATTGTTTTTTTTTCAGTATATGAGTCACTTCACTTAGCACTATATTTGTTTATTGGCACTTTTCACTTTGACAATCACCACTTTTTTTTTTCTTTGTTATGTGCCCCCCTAGATCAGAAAGGGGGGTTTTTGTCACTGTACTGGGGTCCACCAAAACTATGTACAAAGAATGATCTCTATAATGATTAATTGGCCCTATTCAAGAGATCACTTTGATATAGCAAATAATAAAATAGTTTTGGAATAGTGAAACGTTCTTTATTTATTTCTTTATTAATTATGTCTAATGACTATTTTACATGAACACACATTAAGATATTTCACAGTTCAAAATTTAATTGCTTTTAAAATACTTTTAATTTAATTATCATTACAGTATCAATTTTATGACCGAGAGAGCGTCAGATGTTCGCTCTCTGATCTACATTTTCTAACTAACTGAATTCCCATAGGCACTCCAAGGGTGACAAGAGTCACCTCGGTGACCTTGATAATATACAACAAGAAAGAAGGCACCAATTATTTCGGCTTTTACAACAGGACTTCTACAAGGTTTTCTTCCAACTGTGTACCAGAAATCTTGGTAGCACTTACATATATCCTTTATAAATTTTATACAATGTAACGAGTACGGTACATATATATTGATTTATGCTTCACCACTTCTCCTTTTCGTTACAAATAAATATCACCATTTTGGGTGTATATATATATATATATATGTTATATATTATATATATATATATATATATATATATATATATATATATATATATATATTATATATATACTCATATATATATATATATATATTATATATAAAATATATAGATAAATATATATATATATATATATATATATATATATATATATATATATATATATATACATAAATATTTATAAATATATATATATATTTTATATATTTTATAAAATAAATAAAGAAATATATATATATATATATATATATATATATATATATATATATATATATATATATATATATATATTATATATATATATATAATATATATATATATATATATATTTATATATATATATATATATATAGCATACATATTATATATATATATATATATATTATACATATATATATATATATTAAGTTATATATATATTATATATATATATATATATATTGGTTATTATTATATATTATATATATATATATAAGAAAGTTATGTTGCTCAATTATTAAGATATATATATATATATATATATATATATATATAAAATATTATATATATATATATATATATATATATATATATATATATATATATATATATATATATATATATATATATATATATATATATATATATATATATATATATATATATATATATATACATATATAATCTTAAAGGTGAAAAATACATGTTGGATGAATAACATGATGTTCTTATTTCTTAAACATCTTCAGAGATATTAATTTTTCTAGTAAATGAATTTACAAATTTAAATTATATATATATATATATATATATATATATATATATATATATATATATATATCTATATATATATAGTAAAAATATATATATATATATATATATATATATATATATATAGCAGCAGTATATATATATATATAAATTATATATATATATATATATATATATATATATATATATATATATATATATATATATATATAATTGCTCTATATACCAATATTGGAAAAAAATAGCAAATTACTGTAAGAAAAGGTAATGTATACTT
>JABUQX010029047.1:25000-30575 GCA_015478945.1 Trachelipus rathkii
AAATTTCAATTACAGTCAAAATTGCAATTCCAGGTTCAGATCAGTAATTGTTTATTTTTAATACGAATTTTTTTGTTTTTGTTTTTTGTTTTGCAATTTCCAACCCAGGCTCCAGCTTTTACTAGGTAAAATAGGTGAAGTCGAAGTCGGAGCCGGAGCTTGGAGCCGAACCGGGAACGGAGCCGGAGGTGGATCCTGGGTATAATTTTTATCAAAAATTTTTTTAGGTAAAAAATTTGTTACCAAAAGAAGTACTGATCAATTTTCAAATGGTGGAGAAACCTTAGTCGGAAACGGGACCGGAGCTGGAGCCGATTCGGAGTCGTAGCCGGAGTCGGAGTCGGAGCCGGAGCCCGAGCCGGATTCTGGGTATATATTTTTTTCAAGAAACATTTTTTTAGGGGAAAAATATATTACCAAAAGAAGTGCTGCACAATTTCAAATAGTGTAGAAACCTTAGCTGGAGCCGAAGTCTGAACCAGCCTGTGTACTTTTTTTCAAGAAATATTTTTCAGGGGAAAATATATTGCCAAAACAAGCACTGACAATTTTCAAATAGTGCAAAAACCTTAGCCGGAGCTGGAGCCGGAGCTGGATGGGAGCTGGAGCTGAGCTGGAGCCGAGCTGAGCTGGAGCTGAGCCGCTGGGGCATAAATTCTTTCAATAAATATTTTTAGGTAAAAATATATTACCAAAAGAGGTGCTGGGCAATTTTCAAATAGTGCAAAACCTTAGTGGAGCCGGAGCCAAAGCCGGAGCTGGAGCTGAGCCGGAGCTGAGCTGAGTCGGAGCCGGAGGTGGATCCTGGGTATATTTTTATCAAGAAATCTTTTCTAGGTAAAAAAAATGTTATTAAAAGAAGTGCTGAACAATTTACATGGTGCAGAAACCTTAGCTGGAGCCGGAGCCGGAGCCGGAGCCGAGCCGGAGCTGGAGCCGGAGCTGAAGCCGGAGTATGAATCTTTTTCAAGAAATATTTTTTAGGGAAAATATATTGCCAAAACAAGCACTGAAATTTTCAAATAGTGCAAAACTTTAGCCGGAGCTGAGCTGAATGGAGCTTGAGCTGCTGAAGCCGGTGGAGCCGGGGCATAATTTTTCTGAAATATTTTTTAGGTAAAATATATTACCAAAAGAAGTACTGGGCAATTTTCAAATAGTGTAGAGAAACCTTGGTCGGAGCCGGAGCTGGAGCCGAAGCCGAGCCGGAGCCGGAGTCGGAGATGAAGGTGGATCCTGGTTTTTATCACAAATCTTTTCTAGGTAAAAAAAATTGTTATTAAAAGAAGTGCTGAACAATTTTCATATGGTGCAGAAATCGCAGTCGGAGCCGGAGCCAGAGCCGAGCCCGGAGCAGGAGCCGAAGCCGGATCCGGATCTTGGGGTAAATTTTTCAAAAACATTTTTTTAGGTGAAAATATATATTACCAAAGAAGTGCTAGACAATTTCATAAATAGTGCAGAAACTTAATCGAGCCGAGCTGGAGCTGGAGCCTGAACTGGATGCGAATATAAATTTTTTCAAACAATATATTTTATGAAAAATATATTACTAAAGATGGGCTGAACAATTTACAAATAGTGAAAACTTAGTTTGAGAGCTGGTTCCGGGAGCTGACCTGGAGCTGATGCTGTGATATACCTTTCAAAAAATATTTTTTAGGTAAAAATATATTACGAAAGAAGTGCTGAACAATTTTCATGTGCAGAAACCTTAGTCGGAGCTGGAGCCGGATGCTGAATATCATGTAATTTTTTAAAAAATATTTTTTAGATAAAAATATAGTTACCAAAGAAGTGCTGGACAATTTACAACCAGTGCAGAAAACCTTAGTCGGAGCCGGGCTGGAGCCGGAGCTGAGCCGATGCAGGAGCAAGAGTCGCAGTCGGATGCTTGACATGTTTTTTAGGAAATATTTTTTAGATGAAAATTTATTGCCAAAAGAAGTGCTGAACAATTCAAATAGTGCAGAATCGACTGGAGCCGGAGCCGGAGCAGGAGCATTGGTAGAATTTTTTTTCAAGAAATATTTTAGGGTGAAATATATTACCGGGGTAGTGTTCAATAATTTTCAAATAGTATAAACCGGAGCTGAGACTGAGTTTCTGGAGCCGAGCCGAAGCCGATTCGGAGCCGAGCCAAAGTCTAAAATAGTTATTTTCCTTTTGGTGATGGGAATATATATATATATATATATATTTATTATTACATATATTATTATATTATATATTATATTATTATTATTATTATTATTATATTATATATTATTATTATTATTATATATATTATATATGCTGTTATTATTATTATATACATATATATTATTTATATATTATTATTATATATGGTTATTATATATATTATTATATATATATATATATATATATATATATTATTATATATACATATATATTATATATTATTACATATATTAATATATTATTATTATATTATTACATATATACATATACATACATATACAGCATATGAGAACAAATAAGCCTTCTACAGCTCGAAATGGCACCAAACTCCTAAAAAAGCTCTTCTGCATTTTCCTTACATCATTTCTTTGAAACATATTCTGACCAAAAGTGTGCAGTGAAAGGAAAAAGTTTCTATTCATGAATTTTGGTAAACCTGAAATATGCCATAAACAGTTGATGTTTTCATTCATACCAATTTCAGGTGCTAATGAATACTTGACTGTTGGTAATTCAACAATTTAGAAAATAGTCTTTACATAGACTCTCTAGATTGTCTATAAATTTTTTTTTTTTTTATAAAAATGAAATTTAGTATCAGTTGTGTAAACATATCTTCATTAGTACGCTAAAATCGTGTGTTTTAGTGCTAAAGGCATTGAAATATCTTGAAAATTTAGATTTTATTGGCACATTTTTGTGGAAGAAGTTAAAAATCCAAAATTCTTACACCCCCACCAAGAAAAGTTTTTTTTGTTTTATTTTTTTAATAAAATAAAGATAAAGTTATTCATCAAAGAACGTTTTCTTTCAATAGATTTTATTAAATCGATTTTTTGATAGAGTGTCCATAAATTCACAGAATGGGTTTAAACTGTTGGGGCTGGTGTATCGTCATTCTCTTGGGTGCTCCTGGGTTACAATAGCAACCAAGCAATGTCAACATGGGCACAACATTTGTTGACACAACGGTAACACGGTACGAAAAATTCACCTGGTGCCAGGATCTCCGAACCACCGACACCGCGTTGCCGTTAGATTATCGTAATATTAGGGGTTCACCACTAGTCCGATCCACCCCAAAAAGAAGGCATCCCTTGAAGTTTTCAAATCTTCCTGCTTCACATCAATGCTGAAACTCGATACTTATTTAAAAATCCAAAGAAGGGTGATTTGAACCCCCTACTGGGCCAATGTTACACGGCATTCTACTGGGGTTCTCCTGGGTTACAGGAGCAACCGACCATAGTCAAATAACGCCGACATGCGCACAAATATGCTTGTTACGAGGTAAATTTGCAATAATAAGTGACGAAAACATTTCACTACGCCAGGACTCGAACCATCGACAACAGCGTCGTTGTTAGACAATGTACAGGAGGGCTCTACCACTAGTCCAATCCGCCTGCCCAAAAATAAGTCATCTTGGAAAGCTTTCAAATCTCCTGCTTTGATATCACTGCTTTGAATCAATATTTCTTATTTAAACCAAGGGTGGTTGGAACCCCTTCTGGAGCTACACGGCATTCTTCAGGGGTGCCTGGGGCGTTAGAGCAACCTGTACCAAAGCTGGCGAACGCTCGAGAAGCGCAGAAAATGTTTACGTCTCCACTGAGGCACACAGACGAAAAATTCACTCTGTGTTAGACTCGAACCATCACAACAGCGTCGCCGTTAGACAATGTTCAGGAGGCTCTACCACTAGTCTGATCCGCCTCCCCAAAAAAGAAGGTGGCATCTCGAAGTTTTCAAATCTTCTGCTCTGATATCACTGCTTTGAAACTCGCTAATATATTTAAATCTACGGAAAGGTGGTTGGAACCCCATACGGCATTCTTCAGGGGTGCTCAGGTTACAGGAACAAACTGACCAAAGTCAAGGAACGCCGACATGCTCACAAGGTACTTGTTGCCACAAATAAGAAGCAAAAAATTTCACTCGCGCCAGGATTCGAACCATTGATAACAGCGTCGCCGTTAGACAATCTACAGGAATCTCTACCACTAGCTCCTATCCGCCTCCTCCAAAAAGTGAAGGCATCTCGGAAGCCAAACCGCTCGATACATCACCATTGCTTTGAAAACCCTGATATATTTGGCCCAGGTTGTGTCCCCAAAGCTACAATACATTCTTCAGGGGTGTCACGGGTTACAGGAGCAACCTACCAAAATTAATTAACGCCAAAAGGCGCATAACATGCCGGTTACGCGACGCCGCACCGGTACAATAATAAGACGAAAAAAATTTCTTAACGAGCCAGGATCAAACCACGAAAACAGCGTCAACTCTTTGACAATGTACAGATGCCCCACCACTAGTCCGATCCGCTTCCCCTAAAAAGAAGGCATCTAGGTTTTCAAATCTCCTGCTTCGACATCAATGCTTTGAAACCTGGATACTTATTTTAACCATGGTTGCTGTGGTTGGAAACCCTTCTAAGCTGTTATACAGCATTCTCTACAGGTGCCTATGGCCAGGAGCAACGACCAAAGTCATGAACGCCGGCATGCGGCAAGATACTTGTTGCCGCCAAATTTGCACAAGAAGACGAAAAATTTCACTCGCGCCAGGATCTGAACCATCGACAACAGCGTCACCGTTAGACAATGTACAGTAGGTTCTACCACTAGTCCGATCTGCCCAAAAAAGAAGGCATTTCGGAAGTTTTCAAATCTCCTGCTTGATATCATCGCTTTGAAACTCAAATACTATTTAAATCCACAGAAGGGTGCTGGAACCCTCTTCTGTGGTTATGACGGCATTCTTCAGGGTGCCTATGGGTTGCTAGAGCTAAATCAATCAAAGACATATAAGGATTTGACGTAATATGCGCACAACATGCTTGTTACGATAAATCTGTAATAGTAAGTCGTAGCATAAATTATCCGTTGTGACTCGAACCATTCGACAACAGCGTCGTTTGTTACATTAAATGTACAGTAGGTCATCACGTTAGGTCCGATCCGCCCCAAAAAAGAAGGTGCACTACGAAACAGTTTTCAAGTCACTCTACTGTTCATCCACCAAGCTGAAAACCTACTTATTTAAATCAATAGTTGCAGTTGTTGAACCATATATATATATATATATATATATATATATATATATATATGAGTTATATATATATATATATTAAGATAAAGATATATATATATAAAGAGATATATATATATATATATATATATATATATATATATATATATGCTATATATACATATATATGAGAACAAAGTTTTTTTCTTGCCGTCTAAAAACGATATTTTTCCGAAAGTTTATTTGCGTTTTTCTAGTGGTTATGCACGAAAACGCGAAAGCGTTTCCACGATAAATGCGAAAACGAATAATCAGTTGATAACGAAACCAGCTACACTTG
>JABUQX010029048.1:0-52500 GCA_015478945.1 Trachelipus rathkii
GCTTAAATTACACCATAACTACAGTTTAAAAATGAAAAGTTAAATATTTCAATTATCAGAACGAATAGTAGCAGCATTCCGATACAAAATTTCAACTAAACTGCTCACATAAGCCACACATGTTTACTATTATTTACGTGTGGTAATGAGAGATAGCGAAAAGATTTCATTATATTTTCGATTGATAGGTAGGACAAGACTTAAGCCTGACTCCATTATAGAGTGATGTAAATAATGACTTATTCGAACTTTGTCGATCATACACCGACCGGTGCAAGTGATTTTACGTTATATAATAATGCGAATAAGGAGCCCGAATTACCTAGTTATGAGTGGTGGGTAATAATGAGAGATTATAGCTATTATTATTTGGGTGATGTTTATAGTGGTTCACCGTATTATGCAAAATAGGCTTCTTATTATATTACTTTTATATTAAACTTAATTTTTAAATAGTCACCTCCTGAAAAAGTGGAAGAAGAAGAAACAAGGCGTCACGTTTCGTACAACATATTAACTCTCTCAGATTAATTATTAATTAATCCCTATAAATAAACAATACTCTGTAACACGGGATAAGGAGCTACCTACGCGCACGGACTCGGTTACAACAACACCCTTACTCGGCCTATTATTTGATACGCCCCTGATTTATTATATATTAGTATATTATCAAAACATAAATATATAATCATAATAAATATGCATATCCTTCCAATGCATTACATTATGGAGGATGATAATATTAATATGTAATAATCATATTTTCCAGTGTAAGTTACCTAATATTATTTAATTATTAATAACTTTAATATATTTAATATATTTAAATTATTATTTTTTTAGTGCACATATGCAAGCACTATATATAATCTATAACTTATGGATTAGGTTTATCTAAGGTTTAACATATAGATATTGTACAACTAACAATCTCAATACTTAATAGTTAGGTCTAGTGATTTTTTTAGGATACTGTACAATCCATCTAGTTAGGTCTAGTGTATCTACGGCAAAACGACGATCCGTCGAAAATTTAGTTCAGTATCTGCTACTGAGTACTTAATATTAAATGATTCATGACCTAATATATTCGAGGTTTGCCACAATCTGTTCGAGATTTATAATGTATAGCTCAGAGGTGTTTGGGCGAGCAGGTAGCACCCCACAATTGCGAAGGATGCTCATCTCCAACCAACCTTTTATTTCCATACGCTACTACTCCGAACTTTAAATGAGAAAGTAATGAATTTTGTCAATAATGAAAATTATAAACTAGACGATTATTTCCATCTAGTATTAAAGTTCAAATATAGGTAAGAAAATCACTATTTGCTTATCGTGAGATATAAATAATATATCTCAAATTATTTACCCTTTATTTCTTGAGAATCTTAGTTTTCTCTTTTCAATATATATATTAAGTCCAACGATATTGCTCAATAATAAGTTTAATGTTTAACTTAGTTTGAGGATAACATGGACCAATAGTTATTTCCTTGCAAATTTACTATAAGCGTGTGATTGTGTAAAAACCATTATGTCTTTAATTATTCTATCTCCCCCACCAACTGATAGGATCTAATCATATTGTATATCTAGATCGTTAGTTTATATATTACTTTAGGTGCATAGGTTTATTACAATGACATTTGCACTTACCACCTTTTTGCTAATGCTGGTGTTTCTCTCTTTACTATCACGACTCATATGAGTATGAAAATTCTCTCAGCATAATATTCTATTACTAGAGTTTATACTTCTAAGCATAGGTAGTGTTCTGTTGATTTCGTTATTTTCCTTTTAATTAATATATAAATTAATAGACTGTTCGTGATATATTTGAAGTTTTTCATAATTGCATACTCTAAAGCGTACGATTTAAGTCTGTTATTATAACTACTATAGTGGTATTGACGTTTTTCAAAAAAAAAATTGGCTTTATAACTGGGATCTAAGTAACCATAATAAATTAATTTAATATCCTTCCTCAACTCAAAAGTAAGAGTCTTAAAACTCTATATCATCGTTACTATATATATCGTTATTATATCATCCTTCTTTTTAAAGTTCGCAGACTTAAGAAAACGAATCATCATTGACCGCAACTTTAAATCTCGTTTGTACTGCCTCAGAATTATGCAGCAGGAGTCCTTCACAGAAGAATTGAAATTTTTAGAAAGAATCAGAGATCTTTCGATGCAAATTTCGATACTAAAGCTAGTTAACCACCTAAATCTATTTTTAGACGACAACGTACTTTTAAGAAGCATGGGTCATCTTTCTAGGTCCAATGATTATGAACCCTATTTTACTTGGAAAACGACACCACCTTACACTTCTCATTATTCGAAACTCTCATTATCAGTGTAAGCACCTCGGAATACTGGCGACTCTCACTCACCTCAGATTGAGAGATTACTGGATTACTTCGGCACGTTCTACAATAAAGAGTTCTTTCAGAGTGTATTGTTTGTAAAAAAAAATCAACGATTTTCGTACAATACCCTCACTTTACGAATTTTTCGCGTCCTCAAGTAGAACTGTTTCGACCCTTCAAGCATATCGGTATAGATTTTACGAAACACCGATGGGTAAAGATCAAAGGATCAACTCTGGCACAGAAAATGTATATTCTTGCATATACTTGGTTAAAGATCCTATCAATCTATCTTGACCTTATTCCTGATATGTCTTAGTCATCCTTTGCACAGTCGTTCCAAAGATTTGTCCGTTACTTCGGAGTCACAGATTTCTTGTACACCGATAATGCACATCCTTTCGTCCAGGGAGCAGACGCCATAGAATCGTTTGTGCTGTCTGAGATGAGAAGAGCTTCTTCGAAAGAATCAAATACAACACCGACGTATTCCCTTGGACAGTCCATTGGTGGGAAATCTATGGGAACGTCTTATTAAAATGGTCAAGAGTTGCTTGTGTAAAACCATCGGTCGATCTTCTCTTGAGTTCTGCAAGTTCATTACAATCCTTACAAAAATATTGGATGCCATTAATTCGCGCCCACTTACGTATACATCCAGTAAAAATAACATCATGAAATTGACCGAATTGTTTCTTTAAACTGTATGCTAAGACAAGCATGGCCTTGCCAGGAGCTGGTTCTAGCCACTCGTTCTGGAAGTCGCCAGCTTTTTGAGGAATGCTCTTCTTAGATCTCTACAGATATCATCTGAGAGATTCGAAGAACTCAGAACCAGGTGATATGGGAAGTACCTTTTGAATCTGCGAGAGTCAAACCATGATCTTAATCAAATTAAATGAGGTAATTTTGTAAAACCAAATGATGATGTCCTCATTCAAAGTCCAGTGAAAGATCGACGGTACTGACAAATGGGAGTGGTCACGAGTTTGATTCAGGGAGATGACGGAAAAATTCGTTCCGTGCTTGGTCGTACTCCTGAAGGACAGACCAACCTTTATCCCACTAAACACCTGTTCCCGTTGGAGTTATCATTAACTCACAGGGGAAATCGAGGCTCGACAGCTAATTCAAGTAGAAAACAAAATGATTCCACTATAATTTCTTCCACCTCTGCTCTTGCTCCTGTACCGGCGATTTCTTCTACTCGATCTAAAAGAAATTAAGGCCGCCATTCAATCCAGGAATCAATTTATACAAAAAGATTTCTCCGAAGAATCTAAATAGTTGTTAAGAGAGTTTAGAGATAAACGTCTCTTACAATTTAGGGTACAAGTCCTCTCGCCTAGGGATGATATTAAAATTAGGACCATAAGTAGCTAAAATACATTAAATTCGTATAACAAGGATGGGGATTATTTAAAATTTATTTATTAATTTATTAAAAATGAGCCACTTTTAATTTATAAGGTTGAGGTTAACAGACTGTATACCAGAAATGATAATTTTCTTTTACCGTAAGATCAAAACAGAAACATTTGTATCGAAACGAATTTTTAGTTGACCTATAGCTTTTGAATAAACTAGTTGTGACTGCCAAACTCTGAGAAGTTGACCTTACGAGTTCAAGTAAACTGCTTGTAGCTGCTAAGCTTGAATCGAAACGCAGTACATTTACTTGCTCACCTTTGATAAATCTATTGAACAGATAATTGAAAATTTATAACTGATTTCGACATTCAACTTATATTTGGCAATTGATATCTTTATAAAACAAAACTTAAATATCTTTCATCTTGTCGCTATATATCTATTAAAAGCTAGAGTATACTCTCGGAAGGATTTTCGTCTTTTATGGATATAAGCTTTCGCTTGAGGAAGAAATTTGGCTGCAGAATTTTTTTACAAAAATCATCTTCAATTCTTTGATAAAACATCAGAAGATCAAGTAAAAAGGAAGCTTCTGTAAAAATTGCATCTTTACAATTTAACGTTTCGATGGTGGTTCATTTGTATATTTATTTATTTACTATTTTATTTGCAAAGACTTTTTTTATTATTATTTTTTAAGAATAAAATAATCAAAAAAAAAAAAAAAAAAAATTTTGGGGTCAACCAAAAATACATATCACGGTTAGCTTTATGGGCAATAAATTTTGAGAACTGGTTGTAATTTATATATATTAAGAAATGAAATACGAAATTCTAACAATATATATATATATATATATATATATATACTATTATATTATATATATATTATATAATATATATAATATATATATATATAGTATATATATATATATATTATACTATATATATGATATATATATATAATATATAAATGATATTTGTTAATATATACGTATATATGTATATATATAAGGATATATTATATATATATATTTATATATTTTATTATATATATATATAGTATAATATATATATAGTATTATGTATATATATATATTATATTTAATATGATATTTATATATATGTAAAAAGGAAATTCAAAATTTCAACACGAATGTTAATCCATCGAGTTTATGTTTTTAAAAATATAATACATAAATTAATATATAAGTATATATATATAGTATATATATATAGTATAGGTAGTATATATATACTATATATATATATTATATATATATTAATATACGTATATATATGCATCACTAATATATATATCTTTCATATATAGTTATATAATATATTATATATATTATATATATTATATATATATATATAATATATATTTGAAAATATATATATATATATATAATATATATTCAGTGGCGAAGCGTGTAAGGAGGTTTCTGAGGTATATATAATATATATATATATATATATATAATGTATGAGTGTGTGTCTAAATATTATGTATATATATATATATATATATTATATATATAATAATATATAAATTATATATAATACACTATATTATATATATATATATTATATATTATATATATCTATATATATAAGTATATAGTATTATATATATATGATATATATTATATATAGATATATATATATATATATAATATATATATATAATAATATAGAAAATATTATATATTTAAGAAAAAAGAAATAAAAGAGAGAGAGAGAGAAAAGAGAGAGAGAGAGAGAGAGAGAGAGAGAGAGAGAGAAGAGACGAGAGAGAGAGAAAGAGAGGGAAGAGAGAGAGAGAGTAATAAAAGATTGCTCTCGCCTCGAAATTATATATGAAATAATATTAACAAATTAAAATAATTTCTTTTACAAAATAAAAATATTATAATTGTTTAAATTATATATATATAATAATATATATATTATATAATATATTCTATAGTAATATTATATATATATGATATTACTATATATAGATATAGGGTATAGTTTTTTTCTTATATTCTTCCGTTTATGATATAGTAATATATATATAATTATATATTATATAGTATAGTATTATCATATGATGACGTTGTGTGTTCTAAATATTATATATATAGATATATACTTATTTATATAGTAGTAATAATATAAGTATTTATATATATTAGTATATATATATATATTATATCCCAGGTGGTGATACCCTAATGATGTTTAACAAACCAAGAGTTTTACGTCCGAGGCATGATAGGCAAAAGGAAATTTACAAGGATGATGATATTCACCAGTAGCGGTTAGTCCTCCGCCTACCTCGGGCCAGGGGCAAGACGAATAATTTTTTATGTGACTGCATATTGTATGGATGAAAATAAATGCATGCTCGCATCTACAATGTGCATACATTATGTCCCAGGTGGGTTTGAACCTTTCCCTATGGAATTGTTAAAACCAAGAGCTTTTACCTCCCAGCCACGATAGGCTAAAAGGGAATCTACCAAGGATTGATGATATTCACCATCGTAGGTGGGAGTATCCTCCAGCGGAAGCACTCCCCAGCGTAACGGCACTTCGCGGAGGATAACTTGATTGTGGAAATATCATCAATCCTTGTAGAGTATTCTTTTTCTTTAAGCTTTTCGTGGGCTAGGAGTTATAACTCTGGTTTTAACATCATTATGGTAAGGGTTCAAACCACCGGGCATAATGTTATGTACAGATTTGTAATGCGAGATGCATTATATTTTCATCCATACAATATTGCAAGTTCCGATAAAGAATATAACATAGTCTGGCCCCTGGCTTTCGATGTGGTAGGGCCGGGGGAGTCTTCGCGAGGGTAACGTATTGTTGGAATATACATCATCCTTGGTGGTGATTTCCTTTAGCCTATGTAGCTGGGAGGTAAAACTCTTGGTTTTAACATCCAATTGATATTATATAATATATTATAGTTATTTATATATGTATCGTATATATATTCATATTTATATTAGTATATATATATAATATATATTACCATTATATAGTATAATATATAATATCAGTAGGTATAATTATAGTAGTACTATTAGTATAGTATATACGTTGTATATATATTATAGAAATGTATGCATGTGTCTACAATTCAGGGATGGCAATTTATGGTGATTTTTTTGATTTTTTAAAAAAAAAATCAGAGTTCTATGTTTATTTATTTGTTATTTTTTTTTATTTTTTTCTATTTTTTAAATTCGTGAACGTCACGCGATATGTAATTTGTAACTTGCAAATTATGATTTCACGTGACGTTACGATTCCAAAAAAATCAAAATACAAAAATAAAAAAAATCACAAAGTTGATTTTTTTTAAACAAAATCAAGAAAATCACCGAAATTCATCCCTGGTTTTACTCAACTTCACACAATCTATATTATATGTATATAAATATATATTATATAGTATATTCTAATATTATATATATAATATTATTATAGTATATTTATATTATTATATTATATATATATTATATATTATTTATATTGATATATTTAGAATGTATATACTATTATATATATATATAGTATATTATATATTATTATATATTATATATATATAATATAAACATCTGATAAGATTAATGATGAATGTCAGTGAAAGGAAAATTTAAAGAAACATTTTCATCTCCAATATGAGTTTCTTAGCAGTCAAATTAATCAAAATACGAACAAATCTATTGACGGGTAATGAAGGTTTCTATTGGATGAAATAATAAATGTTCAGTACATTCAATTGTTTGTCATTGAGAATTCCTTGTAGGATTAGCAGAGGATCGTTTCAATGATCTTTTAGGGTTTGATTATTAGAAGAATAAGTAATGGAAATCAAACTGGAACGAAATTTTGAGAATTTTGTTAATACGTAAAGGGGAAATTTTTTTATATGCTTTACTGGACTACCTTTTATAATATCTATTTTAAGAATTAGATTTTGGAAAGTTTAAATCTATCTATCTATCTATCTATCTATCTATCTATCTATCTATCTATTAATATATATTATTTCTAGCTATTATCTATCTACTCTATCTTTCTCGTCTATCTATCCTATCAACTATCTCTTCTATCTATCTAATCGATTGGATCGTTCTAGTCTAATCTATGCTATCTATCTATCACTTACTATCTATTCTTTATGTATCTATTGTATCGAATATATATAAGTATATATAATATATATAGTGATATTGAGTATATTATTTCACAGTATTTGTATTATATATATATATATATATATATAATTATATATATATATAGTATTATGATATTTATAAGGTATATATCTATATGATATACACAGCCATATAGTATACGTAATACCACGACACACGATATATAGTATAATATAGTATACTAGTTAAGTAGTATATATATATATAGGTATATAGTTGTAATAGTAATATATATATATTATTATAGTTAGTTTATATAGTATTAATATAACTGATATATATATTATATATATAGCTATATATTATTTTAAGGTTATCACCACCGCTCACGGCAAAGCCCTATTCAAGGAGGGGGTGTTATATATATAAGTAATATATATATATATTTTATATTATAATATATTATAGTATGTATATATATATATGTATTATATGTATATATATATTATATATTTAGATATATAAGTATATAATATATGATATATATTATATACTGTAATAAATATATAACTATATTATTGTATATATATAGTTATGATATAGTGTTATAGTATGTATGATAAGTATAATTATATATAGTATTATATATATAGTATTATATTATTATAATGATTATATATAGGAGTATAAAGTATCTATATAGTTTATAGTTATAATATATTATAGTATATTATACGTATTATATAGTTAATATATAATATCGTATAGTGAGTCCGGGTGTTACTATTATATATATGTTTATATATATATATATTAATTCAATCATATGAATATATATGATTTATAGTATATATATATATATATCTAATATATTATATTTATTCTATATTAAATATAATAATATTACTATATTATATATAGGTATATATTGTATATATATATAGTATAGTATTATGATAGTTATATAGTATAGTTATATATATATATATATATAATATTTATTATTGTTGTATATAGTATAGTATTTAATATATATAAAATATGTATATATATATATAGTATATCATGTAGATGTAGGTAGTAATATAGTAGGCTAATTATATATAGTATTATGATGATATTATATATATAAATATATTTATATGTATATTTATCATAATAATATATATATAGTATATATAGTATATATATGTAATATAATATATTAAATTATTATGATAATATATTTAACTAATTATATAATAAACCATATATAATATATATATATATATATAAATTATATTTATAAACATATATATATGAATATTATATAAAATATATATATATATAGATGTTATATATATAATATATATTTAATATTAAATTCTATATATTATATATGTATTATATATATTATATATATATATATATTACTATATACCTGATATATTAAATATATTAATAGTATTATGGTACTTTATATATATATATAGATACTATATATAAATATATATATATTAGTATATACTATATAATATGTTATATATAGTATATATGTAACTATATATATATATACTAATATATATATATATATATATATTATTATTATTATAGTATATATATTATATATATATATATATATATTTATAATAATATTTATAATAATAGTATATATATATATATATATTATATATATAGCTATATATTTAATATATATATATATATATATAATATATATATATATATATATATATATATATATATATATATATATATATATATATATATACGTATATTATTAATACAAATTTATAATACAAGTTATATTATATATATAGTATATATATATATATATGTATATTATTATATATATATATAATATATATTATATATATATATAAATATTATATATATATATAATAAATATTGGTTGTGGTGTGTTTGTAAAGCACACGACAATAGAAAGCGTACAAATAGCCAAATAAGTATTATTCATTTCACCAAAAAAAAAAAGTTTAATTTTCTTTTTTGATTTAGAGAATACAATTTTAAAATCCATCTCTCATTTTATAAGGCAGGTAAAGACTTTGACCTGACAGTCCTCCCATATATATCGTATAGTATATATATATACTTATATTAAATAAATAGTATTATTATATTATATCATATATAATATATTATATATTTATATATATATTAATATATATATTAGTATTATTAGTAAACTATATATAAAGTATACTATATTATATATATATAAATTAATATTATATATTTATATAATATATATATATAATATTATGTATATATATAGTATATAGTATATTTATATATATATATAGTATATATATATAATACTAGTATATATAAAGCTTTAAAATACTATATATATACGGTATAGTATAAGTTTAATGATATGTATTATATATAGTGTATTATATTTCAGAGTTATATATAGTATAGTATAGTAAAGATAGATATATTACTATATAATATTATAATAAGTATTTAGTATATTAGTATATTATATATAGTATATTATATATATTTATTACTATATAGCTTTTTAATTCACTGATGCCTATTTGGGCGATATAAGACCTCGTGTCTAGGCCTGGGCTTCTAGGAGTTCTCTGGGCGCTTACCTAAATTAATACCGAGAAATCTAAATAGTATTGTTCATGTGATTTTTAAATTCACAAAACGGATGCTGCAAGGATCTTTTCAAACTGGTTGGCAAAATCCGGTTGTAGACTTATTTAACGGGTAATTCTTGCAAGCTATTTACCCATTTTTTCTTAAGATATGTTTTCTTCGTAGGAAAGTGGATTCGATTTTTTATCGTATAATATATATATAGTATACTATAGTATTAATATATAGTATATATATATAAGATAGTACTATATATAGTATATATACTATATATATTATTATATATATATTATTATATAATATTATTTCGTGTTATAACGTTAATAGCGTTTTTAACAGTGTATTACCTTTATAGATATAGTATATATCATATATATATATACTATATAAGTATAATAGTAAATATATAATATCTAATAATAATACTCTATAATATATATAGTATATAATTTATATATATATATAATATATATATATATGATAATCACTGGTAGATTTATGAATACTGTATATAATTATATATAGGTATATATATAATGTGTATATATATAATACTATATCATAACTATATGAGTTTCATGCAAAATCTTCGATTGGATCTGTCTCTCCGCCGGCAGTTTCCTTGGGTGTTTGTGGTTGTTGATGTGGTGTGTTGTGTGGTGTGGTGTGTGGGAGGTTGTGCGATGTGTGAGAAGTCTTTGTCAGTTCTTATGAGTATATATATATATCTATATATATATAGGTTTTATAGTGTGGGGTGCGGAGGTTTTGTGGTGGGGTGTAGAGTGGTAGCTTGGTTATATTGATAGGTTGCGTTAGGTTGGTGTTGTACTATGTTGATATATATATTATAATTAGTTATATATATGAGGTTATATGGTAGTAGGTGGGTAGTCATTATTAATTGTTTATACTAATTATTATGGGTATTATGTAGGAGAGAGAGGAATAAATCGAAAAAACGAAGAAAAAAAGAAAAGAGAAAGTTGATATACATAATTTGGGAATAAAACAAAAAAAAAACAAAATTAGGAAGTTCATCCAAACATTAAATTTACGATAAATGTATGTGAGGTGATGTTTCTCCTTTTCATTAAAAAATAAAAATTAAAAGTAAGCAGGTATAGAGTCATTACAGATAAAGAATAGAAACAATTTAAAGAGTATGGATTAATACTTGTTTTACTATTAATTCTTATATGTTGTTTGTAAAAAGTGACCTTACTATTACTAAGTACTTTCATTCCTATTATACAAGTAATTGTGCTAGTGTGTTCCTTATATTAAATTACTAAAAATTTGAAAAGAAAATGTTTATTGTACTGTTTACTTTAATAACTAACTATTAAACTCTCTGTATAATAATAATAGGATAATAATATATAATAATATAATAATAATAATAATTTATATGTAATTGATAATGAATAATATATATTGATTATATATAGATAATAATAATAATGAAAATAATAATTAATAATGAATAATAATCATAATTAATAATAATAATAAATATAATGAATATATAATAATAATCATAAATATGTATACGATAATAATATAATAATGTGGAAGAATAATAATAGATAATATTAATCTGTTTGTGCCGGGTTGAGGCGGTTGGGTGTTGCGCCTACTTAATCAAGGTAAAAGTGAGTTCCTAGAAGAGCATTCGGTGTCTGATGGGTTTGTGGTGAAGTCATACTCTGAGAGTTGTGTTGGTGTTAAGTCACTCTGAGGATGGATCGTGAGTCTTGGTCTGTAGATTGGTGTTTGGTCTTGGATTGGTTGCGTTGGGGTGTTTTGTCCCTACTTTGTGGTTGGTTGGTTGGTGTGGTGTGTTTTTCTCGTAGGCATGATTAGCAACAGGTAAAAGTGTGTGGGTTTTTGAGCTGGGGTGTGGTGATCTGGGGTCCGGATTTGGGTTGGTTTTGGTGTGTTGTGTGTGTTTGAGTGTTGTTGTGGGTGGTTTGTGTGTGTGTGTGCTAGTGCGAACGCAGTAAGGTAGTCTATGCCTCGCGTTAAATCGATATTGTTACGGAGGGTCTTCGTCGGTGTTGTGCGAGTTGACATTCGTGTTTAGAGTTCTCGCGTGTTTGTGTGTTTAGGTTTTGTTGTTGGTGGTCTTTTGTGGTGTTGTTGGAGGTGGTTCCGGTGGGTGGTGGTGTTATCAATTAGGTGTGGTGTTGTATGTTCGTGGTTTGTGGGTGTTGCGCGTGTGGGTGGTTGGGTGGTTGTGTTTGGGGTGGTGTCGGTGTTGGGTGGGTTGGGGGTGTGTGGAGGTGAGTTGGTGTTGTGGTTGAGCACCGCGTTGTATTCTGCCTTAGTGGCTTTTCGAACTAGCTGAGACTTTGAACTATTATCTTCATCCGGAAGTGTCACCATATTTTTGAGAGGCTTTGCGCGGAGCTGGTTTCTTCGAGGATCAGCCTTGATGGATCCTGTCGAGTATCGGATGCAGGAGAACCACTTTTGTAATGTGACTATGAATACACGTCGATCATTAGCAAAACGATTGAAGGGCAAAGGCTCCTAGATACAGATTACTCGTCGTTTCTTGGCAAAGCAAAAGCTAGCGGTGTAACGCTTGGATTGCTCACGTCGTTCTCAGAACACTTACTCTTACCGCGACCATCTTGTGCGGTCAGTTAAATCAGTATATGATCTTGACAAGAATAACTCATCAGTTTCTCTACATTCAACTACTTGTTATTTTCCACATTGGTCATAGTAATATTTACTACGTAACCTACTACTACGAATAAACCAGTTTTGCTTTTCGTCGCAGTTCTCAACTCAATGGAGTATTCTACAGAAGCACACATTACCACTATCCGAGCGAAGGGCACCCAGGGGGGATGCGCCCTTTGAAAGAGGTGTGAATCCTGTGAAGGGGGGCTTCCTATGACAGTGCGGGAGAATAGACATGTTGATTTGTTAGACGAAATGATGAAGTTTTCGCTGTTAAGATATTACCTGTGTTTGACCTGACGATGGATTTTGTGGTGTAGAAAACGTGAGCAAGTAGGGTTAAGTTTTTTTGTTGAGTAATGTTAGGTTTGGCCCAAAATTTTTTGCCCTAATGGTCCGAGCGTTTATTCATAGGTCAAGTGATGCTGTTAGTACTACGAAACGGTGACCTTTGATGAAGATAAGGTCATTCATAGTTCAAGATGGTTGGCATCGATTTATAAGTTGGTCACCTTTTGGGTTAAGGGATTTTGGTTAGATAATCAACGGTTTACCTGTGTGCTAATATGCTCGACAAAGTGGGACTTTATCGAGTATTTGTATGACCTGTTAGCTAACTTTACCTTGGATCAGTTAGGGGAATTTTTACGATGGTTTAGCTGATATTCTACGCATGTATGTTTGGTTTGGCATTTTGTACATTAGTCGGTTCTAGGTCGCGGGTTATGATTTGTTAGCTTTTATTGAATGCTAAAACTTTGTTGGTTAAGCATTATATTGCCGTAGGTTAGTATAGTAAAAGAATTTTTTGATGTATATGTTGTTCCAGAATGATACTTGAAATATGACTTGATCAATGTAAATCAATAGATCACAGGCGGTGGGACGGGTAGGGGGACTGGCAGGATGGGTGGCTATTGTGTATTTATTAACAAACTTATTTTAAAAATCCAGTAAATTATATTGCATACGATAAATACGAATACGAACTATTTTTTCGTTCATGTTTGTAGGATAAATTTTTGTTATTTTTTGTTATGTTTGGGTTAAAACGTTTGTTAATGGAGTTTGCAATTATGTCGCTGGGATTGTAGCGTGGATCGAGGTTTATGAATCAATTTTTTGTGAAAGTAGTTACGACGTAAAGATTTGAGATGTAACATTTGCTTCCGAACTTAGCATTATATTTATCTTCGTGTCAGTATGATGATTAGGACAGGTTTTATGCTAAACTTTTGTTAAAATATTTACGAGATGTTTTAAGTTGTAATTAACAGTTGTATATGTTAGAGTATGCTTGAAAAGTGTGAATAGTTTTACGCTTTGTAAACGATGTAGGTTTAGTACTTTCTTGGCTGTTAAGTGTGGAAGTATTGTTATGTTGAGTGGCGTTTATTCCGTACGTAAGGTGTGTTAGCGGTTTTGTGCTTCTTGTCATCCTATTTTAGTTTCTAGGTTTGTTATGTTACTTTATTTAATGTGGAATTATTCTTTGTTTACGTTAGCGGCATAACTTTTGCCTGCTGTGTCGTGTTGATCAATTTAAAAGGTTATGATTAAATTACGTTGTTAATATTACTGTCGTCAATCGTAAAGTTATACGTAATTAGTTTAGAATTGATATGTTTGGTAAAAAGGTATGATTAGGTTAACGGGTTTGTATGCGACAATGTCAGTTACTATTGGGCAGGGGTGTTTAAGTCGTGGAATTTGTTAATGTTATACCGTATTATGCGTGGTTTAGTTGTGATGTAGATTTCGTCGTTGTACTTATTTTTCTTAGTTCTGGTAATGCTTGTTAGACTGTTAATTAATGTGAACAACAAGTGTTTACGTTAGCATTTTCGTGGCTGGTGAGTCTCTAAAGAACTATCTTTGTCACTACTGTTATTGTTGTTGTGTTGTTGTCGAACGAGATATCATAATAGCGCTTTTGACTGATATGGTTTCATTCGGTAACTGAGTCGTATCATTTATTGTTTAACTGTTCTTCCGGTTGTTGAACGAAAGAATATCATTACATTTAAGGGATGTTATACATTTTTATTCTTCAGTAGTTTTATAGTTTTGCCACAGTGTTGATCGTTGACCGTCTCCCCGCATCTCTAGCGCTTGTTAGTTTGATGATCTTCGGGAGGGTTAGTTCGTTTTATTCCCAACGACTGCTGGTCATTTATTATTTATCGTAAACCGAATGGTTGAACTGCTACATTGCTTTCGTATTCCACTGTCAGAGGGTTGGAAAATTCAATAGAGAAATATAAATTCACTTATTTAAAATGGTTAAAGTATTAAAAATGCATGTTTTCATGTTTAGAGTTGGTATTTTCTGAAAGGAGGCGGAATCTAAAAAGAGATAAGTCTAAAAACTTTACTTTTATTCGTCTTCTCATTCGATGGTTTTGATAGATGGTTAGGTCGTATGGGTTATGATACAGTTTTTTGATAAATGTTACTGTGTCAATGTAAGAATTAACGTATCTAGTATGTTAGAGAAGGGATGCTTGGAAGAGTATAGCGATAGGATTACGGTGTTTATGGGTAATGTAAAGTTAGTTAGTGGTTATTATCTGTTAGGAGTGTGGACACGCTTTGTTAATACGTTAACAGGTATTATTAGGGCGTAACGTTTCTGTTAGGTTTTGTCGTTGTATCCAATTATTTTCCTGTTCATATGATCTCTTATGTTAGGCTTTAATTAATGTGGAAAACATTGTGATGGATTGTTGGCATATGATTCGCAGGTTTAGTTAATAAAGAACTCAGTGGAACTTTGTTAATGTTAACAGTTTTATTCGTGTGTAAAGTTTGTTAGGTTTTGTCATTTATTTGACCTTTATTTTCTTTAGTTCTGGTAATGCTATGTTGCTTTATTACTGTGAAAGCAATGTTAAAAGAGCATATATTCGTTTGGTTAGTATCTAAAGAACTTCCTTGCCTAGATACTCGTTTTGTTGTTGTTGTTGTTGTCGAACGAGGATATATACCCTTTTGAACTGATATGATTCATTCGTACGTCGTATTTATTGGTTTATCTTCTCATGAGAATTTAAAAAAGGAATATTCAATTACATTTTAAAGGGATGTTTATACTCACGCTATTGTTTCGTTCAGTAAGGATAGGTTTTTCATTCAGTGTTGATGACGTTGGACGTCTCCCCCGCATCTCTAACGGCTTGTTAGATATAGATATCAATTCTCAATGAGGAGTGTTCGTTATTCGCTCAACGAATGTGTCATTTATATCTTAATCGTAAAGCCGAATGGTGAATGTTACATGTGCTTGCTATTTCGCTGTCAGAGGGTCAGAATTAATAAGCTGTGTGAGACTGGCATCACTTTAATTGCAATGGTTAAAGTAATAAATCATTTTTCAATGTTTAGAGAGTTGGTTATTTTTCTGAAAGGAGGCGGGATTAAAAAGAGATATAAGCCTTAAAAACCTCTCTACACCTTTAATTATCGTCTTTCCTCCATTAGGGTAATTATGATTGGTTAAAGGTTGATGGGGTTATGGATCACATCTTTTTTGATAAAAAAATCGTCGTTTACTGGCAGTTGTCAATGTTAAAGATTAACGTGAATTATGTTAGAGAAGAATAGCTTACGTGGAAAAAGTATAGATATTAGGGTTTAGTTTTGTATGTAAAGGTTAAGTTACTTTATTTCCTGTTAAGCTGTGGAACTTTGTTAATGTTAACAGTTTATTAGGGCGTAAGTTGTGTTAGTTTTGTCGTTGTACCCATTATTTTCTTAGTTCTATGATGCTATGTTAGCTTTATTAATGTGTAAAAACATTGTTTAGTTTAAGCATACTACTTCGCCAGGTTATGTAATATTAAGAACTCTAGTGGGAAATTCTTTGTTAATGTTATACAGTTTATTCGTGTTTAAGGGTTTTGAACTTGTTTCTCTTTGTACATGTATTTTCCTTGCACATGTATTTGCGTGTTGCGTTTTTACATTTGGAGTGGTGCGAAACTTTATTACGTTAGAGTATATTCGGTGATCAGTGTTAGCGATTTAACCAATGTTGTGTGAAATTCTTGGGTTATAGAGTGTGTTGGTGTTTTAGACCTATAGTTGGTTGTTTCAGTGTACTAGGATTGAAGGCGGGGTTGAATCATGGGTTTAGGTAATGATGCGCGTTTGAAGAAAGGGTAAGTGGATTGAGGTTGACGTTTGTGGCACACTCATTGTAGCTTGTGGTTTACTGGGGTCGTGTCGAAGTGTGGAAGCGATTTTGGTTAATAATTGAACGAGTTCCTATTTTTGTAAGTAGGGTGGATAGTTGGTGTTAGTTGTTGGGGTCTCTCTTTGTGCAATTTATGTGTCTGTTGTTAGTTCATTGTTTAGTGGGGCGTCTTGTTAGGTTTTACTGTTGGACTAGTGGGAAAATGGTATTTGTGTTAGTGTTAAGAAGTATGATTTTTGATTGATGTACAGGTATGGATGATCGGGACAAGGGGTTTAATGCAATACCATTCTCGGGTCTAAATATATTTAGGTGTGTCGAGTGTAGTGATTTGAAGTTAATTATGGTTTAGAGTTATGCTTGGGATAAATTACCTCACCCCCATAAAGGTTTCCGAGATTCCAATGTTCGTTTACTTTAGCTGTTGTTAAGTGTGAAATTTGGTGTTATGATAGAGTTTCTATTGCGTTGGTGGTGTGTAAGTTTGTTGTCAGGCTTGTGGGCGTAGTAAGTATAATTATGTTCTTGTTGAGTTGTCCGGCCTATGTTACGTGTTGCTGTTAAATGTGAAATTGTTTACGTTAGCATACTTTCGCTGTTCTGTAAGATAAATTCATTTTGCAGGTTATGGTAAATTTTTTGTTTAAATATTAACATGTTAAAATAAATAAATTAGCATCGTTATGTTAGAGATATACTTGGACAAAGTGTGAATTAAGTTACTTTTTGTGTTTGCCTATGTTGGTTTACTTTACTGTTGTTAGCTCGAAACTTTGTTAATGTTAACAGTTTATTCGTGTTTATAGTATGTTAAGTTTGTCCTTGTACATTTATTTTCTTAGTTCATGTACGTATGATGTTAGCTTTATTAATGGGAAAACCTTACTTATGTTTAGAGTTAATCTCTTGGGTTGTTGATAATGTACAGCACGGGTTATGGGTAAAAGTTTTTGGTTAAATTTAGCAGTTTATGTAAAATAACAGGCGAATAAGTGTTAGAAAAGTGTACAGTACGGTGTTCGGTCGTCTTTTGTATGCTATATTAGTTACTTTACTGGGGTGTTAAGTGCGGTACTTTTGTTAACGTTAACATTTAATTCCTGTTTAAGATGTGTGTAATAGTTTGGGGTCTTTGGTGGGGTTATATTTCATAGTTAGATGATCACTAAGTAAGCTTTATTACTGGGAAAACTTTGTTTACGTCAACATATATTGTTGGATGTTTGTATAAAGAACTTGGATTTTATGTTATGTTTAATCCCAAATGATACTCAAAATGTGAACCTTAATCAATTAGATCAATGATCAGCAGGATTTTTGGTCAGGGAGGGAGGTTGATGGCTGGGTTGGGATTGGTGGTTTGATTTAGTGATTTTTACATACCCTAAGGTATGTAAAAACGTAAATCTTGGTATAGTTTATAACATAGAAAAGAATAAGAAATTTTCTGTTTATTTATTTATTTATTTTTATTTTTCATTTCTTGATGTTCTGAAACCATTATTCTTTCGGAACATCTACAGAACGCCACTAACATATATAAGGCCACCAACATTGTAATCATTACACTAATATTTGAATAACTCGACACCGCAACCGGAGCCAGCACCGGGGTGCAATGATGTCACCTTCTAGCTCTCTGCCGGTCAACTCACTTTTTCATTGCTTTCCTTCCTTTATTCATCTTTCATTCTTCTGTTCTTTCGCTGCCTTTGTTTTTTTGCACCTTCTGGGCTCCTTTTTTTCAGTTCCGCAGACCACCCGCTAATGGGGGGTCCTAGAACCCCTACACGTCGGACTTATATTGATTTCTCATCTAGCTTTCGTACTCTAGCTGATACCTTCGGATACCTATATAAGATCACCCCCAGCAGTGTGTTGTTATAGGCGAATGTTTATTAACTGTCGGGCATGGGCCGGCAGTGGCTCCGAGCGCACGGGTGGGCCTGGAGCCAATCTCATCCGTCAGATTTTCAATACCTTAAAAGTATTTTTCTATCGGGCATATTTTTTTTAGTAATTGACCAAATTTCACACTCATTACGACCACTAGTCGATTTTTTTTTTAAGAGGGTGGGGTTCCCCGCTGTGTCGGGGTGGACCAGCGTACGGGGTTGGCGGCGTAAGCTCGTGCCTCCGAGACGAGGTTAGCGTCATCAGTGTCCCCAATCTAAACACCTCCAGATTGTGTAACTCAGATACGATAACTCTAACTTTATATTAGAAATAATATCGAACGTCAGAACCGGGAAATTGCGGAAGATGCAACCACGTCGGCGGAATCCGAAGTTCGGAGTAATTATATATATTAGTTTTGTAATTTTTATTATAGAAGTAGTATTATTTAGTATTTTATTATATATTATATGTATATTAATTATACTATATATATGAGTAGTTATATAGTATGGAGTGTATATAATATTAGTATTGTAGTTTGGAGGATATATATATGTAGTATTATATCTCTGGGGAAGTATATATGACGGTACTATATGTTGTAGGTTGTAGTATATATATATTTTTATTGTATATATTTGAATTGGTAGGTTATATGTGAGTAGGTATATATTAGTGTATGATGATATAGTTAGTGTAAAATTCTGGTAGTTGTAAGATAAAAAATAGTATTTATATGTGATTAGTTTCACGTTGAGTTTGATATATAGGTAATTATATGTATATATAGTATATATATAGGTAATTAGGTTATATTTTTGGGTATAGTTGAGTAGGGTGGTTTTATAGTATATATATATATATATAGATATATATATATTATATATCTATATATATAATATATAGTATTAATATTAATGTCTATATATAATATATATATATTTAACTCATATAACTGATATATAATATATATATATATTATATATAATTAGTATATTAGTATTATTATATATGATTATATATATTAATATATATATATATATATATATATATATTATTATATATATTCTGTGAGTGTGAATTTCTTCCTAACTTGTACTATGAAAGCGGATGTCTTCCTAATTTGTGTTGTAAATTTCTTCCTAATATGTATTATGATGTAACAGATATCTTCTATCGAACTGTGAATGAGAATGTCTTTCTATTATTGTATTGCGCTGCGCATTGCCTCCTAAAAATTGCAATGTGAGATACGGATTTCTTCCTAACTTGCCTTTTGAATGCGGATATCTTTCTAACATTCATTTGTGAATGCGGATGTTTTTGCGAACATGAATGTGAAGGGATGTTTTGATTGCGAATTATGAATGAGGATGTCCTTCCTAGTTTGTACTGTAAATGCTGATGTTTTTTCAAATTTGCATTGTGAATGCGAATGTCTTTCTAACTTGTATTGGGATGCGTATTATTCCTAGCTTGTATTGTGAATGTGGATGTCTTCCTAACTTTTATTGTGAACCTTTTCCGGGCCTTTTGTGTGTTTTCCTATCGAATATCGAATTGTAAATAAGGATATCTTTTTAGCTTGTATTGTAGTGCGAATGTCTTCCTAACTCGTATTATTTCGACATGGGTGCAGCACTTTCTTTCTAATTGTAATATGTGCGTGGCCAGAGGAACTGCAGTAGAGTCTTTTTGCATTGTCTTTCTATCAACCTTTCTTGAGATCGAGTATTTTATATATGGCGATGATGTCTCTCCTGAATTTGCGCTGTGCATTGTGTGCACGTGATCCTCTTTCTTCTGATAACTCCTTTATTACGTCGTGGGTGCTCGCTGATATGTCTTTTTCCTTAACTTGTAATTGTTAATTTTTCTAATTTTCACTTTTCCCTTTTTTCTCTTTATGTTAGAGTATGAACTGTTAATGGTCCAATATCATTCATACGAGGTATGAAAGCGCTTTTTATCTTATTATAATGCTGATATCTTCCTAGCTTGTATTGCGAATATGGATTTCTTCCTAACTTGCTTTGTGAATACTGTGTCTTCCTAATATGTATCGTGAATATGGATGCCTTTCTAAGTTGTATTGCCAATACAGATGTCTTTTCCTTTTTTCCGTTCTTTTACGGTTTACTTCGGCCCCCTCTTTTCTCTCTGGTCAGGGGTTTTTTTTTCTCTTTCTCCTTTTGTCTTTTTTTTTCTCTACCTTGGTGCTAACCCTCGAAAGCAAATTTATATTCTCCTATCCGTATAAGGTTTTCTTGGTTTCTGTCCTCCTTTTATTTCTTGGGTTCCTTTTTGATGTGTATCCTAATGTTATTTTATTGTCGATAGGGAGCTATTCTCATTCATAATTTGCGTACTGTAATGCTGAGTTTTGTTGTTATTCCTGAAACACTTCGCGTTGTGTAATGGCCGGGATAATACTTCCCGGGTAGCGCTGTTGCTCGTCGTAAAACGGCCATTTCTTTCTAAAACTTTATTGTGAATGGCGCGCTTCCTAACTTGCATTGTGAATGTGGATGTCTTCCTAGCTTGTATTGTGAATGCGGGTGTCTTCCTAGCTTATATTGTGAATATGGGTGACTTCCTAGATGGTATTGTGAATGCGGGTGTTTTTCTAACTTGTATTGTGAATTTATGAATTTATAGAAAATTTTAGTTTTGCACGGGATGCGACAGTCTCACCGCTGATCTATGTAGCAAAAGATACAAAAGAATTGGCAGCATTTTCCATCTATATCAGGGAACTAATATTGGCAACATTTTTCTTGTTGAATCTTTTTATATGTTAATGAAACCAAATTTATTCGGCGTCCTCTGTTTCAGTTCTCAAGGACTTATATATTCTTTTGCATATTTATTTAATGCGTATTGCGTATATGTTAATATTTTAAGCTTGTTTCATCATTTTTCGTACTGTCCGCTTTTTTTATATATATATAATATATTAGGTATATATCATATATAATAATAATATTTATTTTTTTTTATTTCTATTATATATTAATATTATGTTTATTTATATGGTGTGAGCTTTTTTACCTGAGGGTGGATAGGTTTTATGTATATATATAAGTATGTATATATATTAATACTATACTTTTTATAGTATATTATTTATAATATATTATTTATAGTTGTGTTGCAATTGAGCAGAGGTGTTTTATTATGTTTTTGACCGCCTTAAGGTGCGTTCCCTCTTTAATGTCTCCTCAGCCCGCTTGGATACAATATCTTAGAATTGTGTATGCGAGTTCCTAGTGTTGTTCCTAGTTCTGGAAATGAACTTATTAAGATCGTCGCTGTGTGGCGGGCACGATTATGCCAAATTCCTACACTATGTTCTAATTGGCTCCTTAAAGTCAGATAATGTAGGAAGAGAAATATAATAATAATGGATATAATAGATTTATAATAATAATAATGAATAGATGGTATTATATATATTATATAATATAATAGTAATAATATTTACATAAATCATAATTAATATATATGTATTTTCAATAAATCATACATAATATAATATATATATTATATTTATCATAATAATACTATAGATAATAATAATCAAAATACATTAATATTTAATATGAGAGTAGGAGTAATATATTTAATAATTTATTTTATTTAATAAGGTATTAACCAGCCTTTTTCTTAATTTTATAATCTAACTTTAACTTTGGTACATAATTAATAAAGATATTAATAAAAATCACTAATTGCTATAAAGAATTGAAATGTGTGTTGTTAATTATAAGAAGGGTCAGTAACGTAATTGATAAAATTCGATTTCTCCGATCGTTTTATAATATATAAAATTATAAAATCTATTATATTACCTTAAAATTGGTTATTGATTATGTACATTATTTTACTGTGCAAACTGCTTAAGTCAACCTATATTCATTCATGCAATTTGTTTTAAGAGAGCGAACGTAAATTTACTTTTCAAAATTTCTTTTAACCCTGCTCTCCTTCTCTTTGTTCTGGGGTTTCCGCCTTCTTCGAACTACTTCTTTTTTAGTCTATATTTAGTTTACTAAAGTTATTCACCATAATATTTATTATAACTCCACTACATTTATATAATATAATATATATATATATATATAAGTATATAGCTTATTACTCCTATCTATCGTGAGCTCTAATATATTAATTAGTATATATACCTGTATATATTGATGTTAATATATTTATCTTATTATTGTTTTTTTTATTTATCATTATTTCTATTAAACTTATCCTATATAAATTATTATGTGTTGTTTGTTGTTTGTGTGTTTTTGTTTGTTGTTGTCGTTGATGTTGTATGTGTGTCTGTGTTTGTTTGTGTTGTGTTCGTGTGTCTGTGTGTGTGTGTGTTGTTGTGTTGTGTGGTCTTTTGTATAGTGTGTTTGGTGTTTTGTGTGTGTTGTGTGTGTGAAGGAGAGAGCGGAGAGAAGGAGTAGAAGAGAGAGAGAGAGAGAGAGGAGGAGCCTATGAGAGAGGAGGAGGCCAGGTAGAGGGAGTATACGAGAGACGGAGAGTGTATGCTTGGTTGAATTTTTTGCTGGTTAACTTGATGTAACTCATTACTGGTTGTAAGAGGGTGTTTTAGCAGGCTGGAGTAGACCATTATGGACTCTGGGAATTTTAAGTACACTTCCCGGGTTGAAAAAGTACATTAAAAAAAAAAGGTGTGAATTAACGTTAAAAAGTGTACAGAGTTTCAATTGTATAAGAAGGGTTTTACGAAATAAAAACTATAGTTGCTCTCGGTCTTGTGAATGCATGGGGTTTGTTTTTTACAATGGACGGTGTTTGAACCGGTTTGCTCCTACGGATTGGTTGTGTGTGAAATTCTTTTGCTAGTAGAATACTATGTCGAGTTGTTTCTGGAAGAGCGTTTTCGATTCGAGCACTTTTCTATATATTATTATTTTTTTGGGGCGTCAACATTTTTTGTATTCTCTCGATGCTTTTTTCCCAGATAGGATAGGTCGGGTACCTTTGGGTGGGCTTGTGTCTTGAGTGAGGACACTGTCTGGGGGTGGGTGCTCTTGCCCGCGGGAAAGTGGTGGCCTGCTTTGGTGGCCTTTCCTCATTATTGCGTTTGGTGAGAAAAAAACAGGAAGGGGGGAAAATAGGAGAACTTTTTTTTCGGTTTTTGTTCTGTATTGTTATACTTGTTAAGTATTAAATGAGTAATAGTTCTTTTGATGGGGGTCTGTTGTTCGCTTATATTTTGTTAGTGGTCTTTAATTGCTTGCAGCTTCCGCAAATCTCTGAAGTGTCGTCAAGGATTGGTACCTGGTTGTTCCAAGTGGGTGTTTTTGCGAAAGGAATAGGAATTTCATGTTCCCGAGTTTTGGTGGTGTTTTTGGATGGGTGCCGAATTGCTTTGGGCGCCTTCTTAAATGGGGGATTTTTTGGTGTGTGTCTTTGTTGTTTTATGGCTGTGGAGAGTGGGTTGGAGACGGGGTTTTCACTTTGTCCATCACCATTTAGGATTGGTTTGAGTTGTAATATTATTTTTGTTGTGGGAAGTGTTCTTGCTTTAGATATGGGAGTCGGTGGTGGTTGAAATTAGTAGGGCTTGTTGGTCGATTCTCATTTTCGTAGAAAATTGCGTGTGCTGTCCGCGCGGCTGGTTGCATTGGTGCGCTGTTTTGGGGCGCTGGTGGTGCCAGCGCTGCTAATGAAATGTCTTCTCAGTTCAAGGAAATTATTGCTCGCAGAATAAATTAAAAAATTATTCAAAGGGTGGCGTAGTGGTGTTTTCTTTTTCTTCTTGGCCTATTCAGCTCTTGAGAATCAAGGGACTTAATTGGAGGCTAGTATCAGTCCTACTACGTATATTATAGGTAGTATTAGGGGTAGATGAGTTTCATATTATATTTACCATACGAGTGAGGTTTTACTGAGTAGATTTGAAGGTATATGATATTTTTGAGCGTAGGTATTAGGGTATAGTAGCGCCCCCCTAACGGGTTGTGGGTGCTGGGGGGGGTTTTTGTGTGGGGTTGATATAGGGTTTGTTGCTATATATTTGGGAGGGGTTAGGTGGCTGACCTATCATAATCATATATAAAAAAACCTATTTATGTATGGGGTTGTATTATTCGAGTGGGCTTATACGTTGGGTACTAGTCATCCAGTGATTCATAGTACTACTGGGGCTATTAGGGGTTGAGTTTAGAGTTTTGCTTTAGTTTTCCTGACTTGTCGGAGGGCGTAGGGGGTGCGTTTTTAATCACGATTCCCCTATAGGGGTCGGGGGCCCCTGTTTGGGGGGCTTTTTTTTACGTTTAAGATATATTTTGGTGGACTTTGTGGTTCTTTCCTTCTCCCTCCCTTCTTTTATTTTTCTTTCATGTTTTCTTTGGTGGCCGGGGTCGGTTGTCTCGCTGCTGCATGCATGCCTGTGCCTGTGTGCACATGCTGGTGCTGTGCTCTGTGGCCTGCTTGCTGGTGGAGTGGGTATGCTTGTCTGGCTGATATCTTCTTGTTTATTTTTTTTGCTTCTGTACGTACGCTATTTATACTCTCTTTTTCTTCTTATTTTCTTGTGACTGAGCTTTTATATCTTTATGATCATCTTCCCTTATTTTCCTACTGTTTTTCGTCTTTATTATACATCTGTTGGTACTTCGCTCTTTCTTGTGTCAATCAATCCTGTCATATTCCTAATTTTGCTTTCTGCCTAAGTTTTCTTTCATTGACCACGAACCTGGCCTTAATTTGCCCCCCAAACCTCTGCTACGTAATCAGGCTAACAGCTTTCATGCCTCCTCGGTGGCCTTCCCCTATCCGCACCTCATGTTCTTCCTTACCCCTTTTAGGTGGAGACGTCATTGTTGAGACGGGGCTGCTCAGGTCCTCAATCTCTGTAGTTCTGCATTCGACAATCGGTTTCTGTCGTAGTGTTCCCGTGGTCTGCCACACCCGTGGGTTGGTTTGAGGGGTGCACGTCACTGCGTACCGATCATATTGCTGGTCTGTTTAGCGACTCGCCTCTTCACAGCGGTGCGGGAGTCGCCCCCGTCCCCCGTCCGTCTCCATGGTGTGCCGTTGTGTTTTTCGGTCCAACGGGAGTAAACTGAATGTGGGTCCCGCATTATCGGACTATCACCAGAGTTGGATCACTTGTGCTTCCTTTGGCGCTGTTTTTATTAATATTATTTATTTGATTTTTATCAAGATTTAGCTGTGTATGATAAATATTATAAATCTTCTCTTTAATTTTTATCTTTTCTGTATCTCTATATATATCTTACTTCATGTATTTAACTACGAAACTCCAACAAATGAATTTATTTTAAAAATAAATTTATTAATTGTTATTTTTTATATTTATCCTATTTTTCATATCATACTTTTGTTTAATTCCAGCATTATTTCATTTTCCTTTTTCCCGGTTTATTGTTCCACATCTAATATTTCTTATTATTTATTATTTTATTTTATGTGAATTTATATTTACTATGAGTTATCATATTTGTTCACATATATTATTTATCTATTTTTTTCTATTAATTTGATCTTATATTATTGCAAACAAAATTGTTAATCCTCCATTTATTTTCCATTATTAACTTATCATAATATAAACTTATCTGCCATTATATTTTCTTTCTTTAATTTCCTTATATACTTTATTCTTATTTATATTTCCTATTTTCTTTACATTTTATTTTATTCGTTATTTATATAATATCATTACCTCGGATGGCGCCACTTCCCTCTATATTATTTTATTTATTCATTATTTATTATTCATTATTTACTCTTATTTATTTATTATCTATATTTAATTATTCAATTTATTCATTTATTTACTTATCATTTTTATTTATAGATTACCAGGGCTTATTATATTATTATTATTATTATTATTATTATTATTATTAAATTATTATTATTATTATTACTCTATGGTTCTGCATGATATTATTATTACATTATCCTTTATGTATTATGTATAAATTATTATGTATTATGTATGAGGCGTCGCCATTCTTTTTTTTTTATTTTCTCACAGATTTCTTTGTTAAATTTTTTCATTTCTCCCTTCTTTTTTTTGGATGATGTTCGATCTCCGAAGAAGAATTCCTCTTTTGATTTAATTGGACTCTTTTGTGTTTTTCTTTGTTACCGGGTAAGCAATTGCTGAACATGAATCGTTATGATAGTTTTTAACATTATTGTTGTCGTTCCTCTAACCCTGGGGAAGGTTAGTAGCGTCGGTGCGTGGGCGGGTGAGGGAGTGATGGGCTGGGTGTCAAATCTCTCTTCCTCCTTCCTGGGAAGGTCGCTCCACTGTATTTTAACTCTTCTGAGTTTGTGTGGGATCAGCCCCATCGAGGACACCTACCCTTAACATGGAGTGTAAGGGCCTTAGTGATATTGGGGGGCTTATGGTTATTGTTTTCGGGATAGCCATAGATTGGACAGCATCAAGAATTAAATAGATTTATAGGAATAGGCAGTGGATTTGATATGTTTATTACGCTTGATTATGGCTTTTATGTTATTGAGGGTAATGTAGGTTTTATGTTGACCCTTACTGCACCCCCCCTTAGATTTATTTGATAGATAAGATATGATACGATGTATTACAGAATTATATCCTTCTTTTTCAGATAGATAGCTATATAGATACGCACACCTCCCGCGTTTCTTCATACCGCATACCCCATTTCTAGGACTTGGACCTATAGTATTTATGGGCATGTATGTCATACGATATAGTTTGTAGTTTTGGTTTCTTTTATTATTTTTGCTTATCTTATAAATTTCTTCTTTGATGTTTTTTCTTCTTTTTTTTTTTATTCGAAAAAAAAAATTTTTTTTTTATATCAAATGTCTATAGAATGTCTACTGACTGTAAAAAACTGCTCGACTATTTATACTCTTAAATTAAAACTACTTAAATTCTTATTATCAACTTATTTACTTTTTCTTTTTAATTTTCTCTTTTCTTTTATATAGATTTTTTTTATTCTTTATGGGCCATTTCGGGGTTCTCAGATTGAATATTTTCCTTTCGGTTATTATTCTTTTTTCTTCTCTCTTTTTTTTGTTGCCGTTAGAAGTATTTTTTCATGGTTTTAATCTTCTCTTTCAGTACCTAACTCTCTTATTAACAACATTAATGTTCCAGTTGAGTTGTATTCCAGTTTTACTGGTTTTTTTTACTTCATCATCCGTCGTATTATCTTTTTGATATTAAGAATCGTTTTTCTAGGGGCTCCAGATATCACATTCTAATTGGATTTACTTTTTATATTATGTCATTTTTTTTTTTATTCCTCTTTTTTATTTATTTTTTATTTTTTTGTTTTAGTTCCTTGTTCGCTAGTTCACATTATTTTAATTATAACCTTTTTCACCTTCACCAGCATGCTTTCGTTTTGTTTATTTATCTTTTATTGTCACGATGGTTTTGGTTATTAATAAACTGTATGTGCGTTTGTTTTCGCTCTTTCACTTTCCTTTTATTCCCTATTTTTTTTTTTTTTCTTTTGTTTTTTTTTTTTTTTTATTTTCATCTATTACGTTGTGTTCAACCCACCCTCCTATTTTGGCCTTCTACACAGCATTACGGCACGTCGGATCATTTCATATCATTTCTTTACATACTTCCTACTCTTTTTTATATTTCTCTTTTTATTTCACTATCTAATGTATTTATTCATCTACTTCATATCACCTCCTGTGATGCAGAAGTGTTAACTTCTTCTTCTTTACCCCTCTATTCTTACCTTACGAACTTTTTTTTTCTTTAATTCTTCCTTTTTCTTTCTTCTCTTTTATTCTTCTTTTTTCCTCTATTTCTTCTCATTATTTCTTTTTCCATTCACTTCAACAACATATCACCCACGGCCTCAATTGTACCTGATGCGCTCTAAATTCATTCACACTATCATCTACATTATCGCAATTTGAATATAGAATTGCATTCGTGACGCACACACTTGTTTATCCATATATATCGTTATATTTATTTTTTATTTACGTTTTTACTTTGTGTTTTTAGGGTAGTTTTTATTAGTACATTTTGAAAAGGTGATACTATATATATTATATATATATATTATATATTATATAATTATATTTTATTATTTTTGTTACACTTAAGTTCATATGAAAAGTTATTGTTGTTATCTATTAATTCCCAGTCACTCTTATTACTTGATGCTTCATTTTTTTAAAATAAAAATCACATACTTTATTTACTTATTTGTATGATTTTATATTACCATATATGTATAGTTAATCATAATCTTACTTACCCATGACTTATCTCATAAATTATTTCTTTCTATAGGTCTTATATATTAGTATTATATATTCTTCACAATACGCTTCTTTATTTTAATTTTATCTGACTTTTATCTACTTTTTTTATTTAATTCATATTCCCTCTCTATTATTATAACTATTTTCTTTTCTATTATTAATATAATAAAAATTCATTTTTTATTTTTTTAGTTATAAGTTTTTAAAATCCATATAATTCTTATAAATTTTTTTTTTTTATTTCATCTTATTTTTCTCTTTTTTATTACTATTACTTTTACAACTTTATTTTTTTTATTTTTATTTATATTTTTTTAATTTTTTTATTTTCTATTATTTTAAATCATTATATCACTCATTTAATTCTTATATAATTTTATTTTAATTATTTATTACGTTATTTCATTTATAATCTATTAATATATTTATTAATTTTTTACTTTTTTAATTTTATTTATATTTTTACTGCTATATTAAATATTTCTTGTGGTATTTCAATATGTTGTAATGTCTTATTGTGTGTGGTGTGACTTTCTTGTTAAATCGCCTCTCACCAATTACGAAAATTCGCCTTAGTATAGTGTTCAGGAGTACCTTCTTCTTCTACATTTTCCAATATAAATTTATCTACAATTAAATTCATAATCTTATTATTTTCAATTTTGAAGTTTCACTTTTGTTAAACACTCATCTGTACATACAACTCCTTCTAATACCTTTTACTATCTTCTTATTCTACTTTTACTAATATATAGATACAGCTTCAAATGTGTCCTGGGGGCATTAACCTGTGTAACTTGTCAAGACTCCAAATTATCTTTGCTTCTCACCTTACTACTTTAATCGCTTCACTTATTTAGATTTATTTTCTTATATCTCATATATAACTGAGAGATGTAGCATATGTCTCACGCAATAACATTACTTTGTCTCTTTCTTCCTCATTAATTTATTTTCGATACTATATTCTCTCTTCCAAATTTTTTTCGAAATTTTATATACCCTGATTTTGCTTTCTTTCATTGTGAATCATCAATCCATTGACTCACTAGATTGTATTTGTGATGTGCTTAAGTTTTTTTTTATTTACTCTCTCTCTTACTACCTTCTCTAAGGTATCTCTGTTTCTACTTTTCCCCTCTCAATCTCTTTATTCTTTATCATCTTCTTTCTTATATTTAACTAATATTTTATGCTTTCTTCCTTCTTTCTTCCTTCATTCTTCATTATCTATATCTGCTGTCCAGTCGTGCTCTCTCTGCTCTCACTCTCTCTAATGTTAAATTTTTTGACTATGATAAATACCACTTCATTATTATGAACTCATATATCTTATTGTTCAATTTTGTCATCTCTATCTTCGTCTCCATTACACTCCTTCTTTTTTACTTTTTTGGAAATCATGTCAATTTCCTTCTTGTTTGGTACTCACTATTCTTATTTTATCTAAGTTACTGTGCTCAATAATGACTTTCTGGTGCAGTAGCTTTGCCCATTCTATTTCCCTCATTACTAATTCATTATTTAGAACTTGGTGTTTCTCTTGAAGAACTCAAACTTGGTCTGTATATCGCGCTTATATATCTGTTATTTTTCCTTGTTCCTGAATTGCTTTTTGGTTAATTTGTTAGTTGTCAGATCTTAGTTGTCAGATTTGTTTAATCTCCGTCCTAGTCGATATGTAGTGTCTTTCTTATTTACTTTTTTATCCATTTTATTACATACCAGGGTGCATGTAACGTCAAAATCCAGATTTGTTGTCTATAAGTTTTATCCATCAGTGTCGATTCATAATTCCAAAGTCATGATATTCTTATCGGCCATGGGTGCTCTGTTTGTCTTATCTTTTAGTTTTATATTATATCTTATTGTTTTGGTCATGGATGGGACCTATCTTAATGAATGAGTTCATAGTAGATTATTTGGTGCCGTGTTCTTCTCTTGAGCATATTGTGGAAGGTCGTGCCTATTCTTCTTTATTTTGTTATTCATTCGATCACAAACATTTAATAATCTTATGCTTTTTATACTGTTATTCTCATTTCAAATAACACTCTTTTGTGTTTCTATTTCATCTGTTCTTCTTCTAAATCTTCTCTAATAAACCTTTAATTATTTTTCCTATCACTTTTTCCACATCGTGCTAAACTCATTTTTTTCCTGTAGATTATTACATTCCAACTTATATAATACATAATATATATATCTTTGCATGTTTTTCTCTTCTCTTGCTCTATGTTCCTGGTACTTTGACTCTATATGATATAACTCTTACCTCTTGCTCACTAATCCTTTTTTTTCTTTTCTTTTTTACTCTTCTCTTTTCCTCTCAACGATCTTTTTTCTATATTGCTCATATTCTACCTCTGCTAGTCTGAATCTCTCATTTCTCTCTCATTTCTTTATTGTTTTCTTCTATTATCTATATCTAATTTTTATCACTTATGTTATCTCCCTGATTCTTGATTGTTTGTTTTCTTTTTTCCTTTTTGCTCCTCTCTTTAATATTTCATCAAAGTAATTTTAATGAATCTATCCAGTCCTAATTTGTAATTATCCTCTTCTAATATAATATGAGCTTATCTTCTTCTTCTTTCCTCTTATTTTTAGTTTCTTTGCATTCCGGTTCCCTGTGTGTCTTATACTAATCTTTTTTTGCTGTTTGGTAAAATCTATTTTTTCTTTCTCTTTCCTCTTTTTTCTTATTTGTTTCTACTTATTTCATACTTATAATCCCATTCATATCTGTTCCGTCATAATACATTGGGGATACCTCATACCTGTTCAATCTCTTTTCTACTATTTCTAGCCTCATTACTTAATCCTTATTCAGTGTTAGATTCTGTTTTCTTGCGTATATAATTTTTTATTAATGTTTTCTCAAATTTTCAAAATTTGGTAAAAATATCCAACAGTTTACTCAACTAATGTTTAGTCATAAAAAAACTTTTTTTCTTTCCTCTCGTTTCTTGCATTATTTTCATTTCTTATGATCTATGTTTACCTCTTTTCCGTTTGACGTATTTTTTCTAGTTTCTTCTCGTTCTCCTCTTGTTCTTCTCACATCGACATTTTCTTTTAATCTTTTGTTTTTGGCTTTCTATGACTACATTTATCGAAAATTCTTTCAATACAAAGATTTGATTTTTCTTATTAAGTTTTATTTCTCTTCTTTCATTATTCTTATTCCTTTCTATCTGTTAATCTTTTCTTCGCGATTACTTTTCATTGGGCTGATTTTCTATAACAAGCTGTTGTAGATGGCACTACTCATTATTTAATTATATCACTATTGAAGGTACTCAAGTTTCTGTTCAATCCCCTAGTATACTTCCGTCGATTTTCTTTAGTGATTTTCTCCCTCTTACTTCATACTTATCTACTTTTATCTGATGAGTTTCTATCCGTTTATATGTCTTGAAAATCTACTCAACCCGCCATTCTTTATCAATACTTGTCTTTTTCAACCTGTGAGTAGTATTCTTATATTCGTATCGAGTCACTTGCTACATTATAGTTATAGTGTATAAGACGGATTGGTTTCTTTTGATATAGTATTCTCACTTCTGATCTTTCTCGTGTTGTTAATTTGAGCAGAGAAAAGATTTGATTTCAATGTTTGAAAAACACTATTCCTTCACGTACCTAATCGACTTAATCTTCCATAACATCTTCTTGGAATACACAACTCAAACTTTCCTGTGTTCTTAAAATTATTGGTGTTTCCTCTTCTCGTTATCTCTTTTTTGGAAATATCACATTGCATCCGGTAAACATCCGAGTGTTCTGAGTCGCCTTTGGAACGTCTTTACTCTTTCCCAATTGGAAGTTCTGTATAGATATTGTTCTCCATTGTTGAAATAGCATCACATATACATAGGATAATTCCACTCATTATTGATATTTTTAAAGGATGATGACTAAGGTTCTTCTCATTATCAAATCTTCAGCTCTCAGTAACCTTTTTTTCAAATCTCTTTCTGACCGACGAACTGCTATTTATATAGTCTTAAAGCCCATTTTTTTTTACTTTTTTTTCTTTTCTGCTTTATCCTTTCTTTCTTCGCTGCTACAATGGACATTGGGTTTTTGAAGTCTCTATCCTCATTCCTTCTCTTTTGATGAGAGCTCTTGAGACTAATCTTCCCATATACCCACTAGGTAATATCAATTGGGCGCGTGACCCATCTCTGACCCCAGAACTATAAAACTGGATTGCTATCATTCTTTCCCATCTTTCAGTGTTGAACATCTGCCCTTTCTCATATTTTTCTTTTTCTCTCTCCAAGTTTTTGTTTCGGGTCTTACGTTCTGAATTCTCTGCATTCACAGATGCAGAGGAGGGCGCCGGGTTGGTTTCTTGATCTATGCTATCCCGGCGACCATGATTGTTCTCTGGTACCCATGTTTTATCGACTTTTCCTCTCTCCAACTTCTGTGTTGGTTTATTTGTGGTATAAACTTCTAGAACTTCTGTTCTCCATACATGGGACCGTCAAACATATTTTTACATCACGCACTACGCACCACACAGCACCACACACACACTACACATACTTCTCACTCTCTCACCATTCGCCTGAGGTTCACGGCACACATGGGCACTATACATGCACACTCCACACCATCTTGGCTTTCGCTTTTTTTTCTTTCTTTTTTTCTTCGTTTTTTTTCTTTTTCATCTACTATTCTACTCATCGATCACTATCACTTATCACTACACTATATCATTTCCACACACACGAGTTGTCGTTTTGGTTGCCCACAACACACTACTATTATTATTTATATGATATATACGTATTAAAGTCATTTATGATTGGTTATTTTATGCTTGGGCTAATAGGGGTGGATTATTATATATATATATTAAATATAATATATATATTATTTAGTTCTTATAATTTCGAGTTAATGTGTGGGAGGTTATCTATGGCGCTGGTTTGTTTGTCTAAATTTATTGAAGGCAATCTGAGTTGCGTTTCATCCGTGGCGGGACAATAAAGGGTGAGCTTTTTGGGGTTGATATTTTTGTGGTGTTTATGGTGGGATTGGGGTCGTTGGTGTGGAACCAAAAGACATGTGCAGGTTTGTGTACTTTTTTGGTTTTGTTTGCGGTTTTTGTTCGGACTGAGCCCTTATTTTCTTTAATCTGAAACTGTTTTTTTTCTCTCTCTTTTGGGATGAATTTTGATTATTTTGTTATCTATATTATGCAAAACGTTAGTACGTGATATAATTTAACGATGCGTGGGTTTATTTTTCTTTTCTTGAGAAGTTTTATGATTGTTTTGGTTTTTATAGTGTTGGTATTATTGTTTTTTTTTATATTAGAGTTTTTCATATGGTTGGGGACTGGCGTTTAATAGTACGGTGGTGGTGTTGGCTGGATAGTCGTCATCCAGGGTTTTCTGTTGTGCGGCTGCGGTGGCGTTTAGCTAATTGCGTTGTATTATTTCCATGGTACAAATTTTGTGCTAGTTGTTATTCTCAGTTGTGGAGCAAAGTTCTTTTTAATAGATATAGGAGGTGCGGTGCTTGTTGTGCGGTGTGTGGTGCGTTGTTTCTCTGCTGACGGTAGGTTTTGGTGCGGTGCGCTATTTTTTGCGTTGGGTACATCACAACAAATTTTCCAATGTATTGGAAGTGAGATTGTTTAGCATCGTCTGAATAATTTAACAAATGCTCTATATAACTTCTATAAGGATTATTAGCCGCTGACGCTCCTAGTGAACTTTCGTTGAGAAAGACTTCAATCTGGTTAAAACAAGTATACAGGAAATTTGACTCCGTATACACTGCGTGGTCATCGCCCGCTGTAAGATCTGTACCATCGGATTTCGTCAATTTCGTTTTTAAATATAAAAACACATTTGACGGGTCTAAATACTGATCCGAAGTGCCTGGAATATTGAACTCGAGAGGGACATCGGTGTTGGTAATTGAGTGAGTTGGGTTAACACTGATGAAATTGGTTTCACTTACACTATTCTGGGTGGGTTCATGGAGAAGAAGTCCAATTCGCTCTTACAACAGTTAGGGCTAGAAGGATGAAGGAAATGAATCTTGTGAGGCCGAGCACTGAACGTATTACGAATAAATGATTGAAGTAGGGATTAATTAGGAAAAACTTTGTCAAAACACTAAATGTAGAGGGTGCAGCTTTTGCTTTCCTGATGAAAAATTTTCTCGCTTAGGCGAGGCAAAACTGAAAGCAGGTGTTTTTGATGGCCCTTAGATCAGGGAACTTATGAAAGATCTGACATTCATCGAAAGTATGGAAGGAAATGAGGAAGCTGCCTGGCTTTCATTCACATCAACTGTGAACAACTTTCTGGGTAATCACCGAGGTCAAGAGTATGAACATATTATTGAAGAGCTCTTGCAGAGCTATCAGGATCTTGATGCACACATGTCCATAAAGTTGCTTTTCGTCCACTCTTATTTACAGTACTTTCCAGAAAATTGCGATGACTTTAGCGAGGTACACAGAGAACGGTTTCATCAGGATATTCGTGTAATGGAAGAGAAGTACCAAGGGAGTGTGATGTTAGCATGTTTGAGGACTACTGCTGGTGTTTCAAGTTCCACAAGCTAAATATACACGAAAATCCTAGCGAAAACCATTTATTTCGCGATAATTGTTCCCTTTGTTTTCATATTCTTCACTTTTACTTCTATTGTGATTGTTCACATATTTTCATGTGTATTTTGCAAGTTTTTGAATAAAGTAAAGCTAATATTAGGTAATAAAAATATTTTCAATTCTAAATCAGTTCCTTTCATAGTTATTTCCCCTAAAAATTTAAATATCACAAAAACTTGACCTGCTGGAGGAAAATGAGGTGCATTCTTGAATTCCGTATGTAAAAAACATATAACAACCATTGATAAACCTTAGATCTCTAAAATGTTGCAGACCAGTGTTATGATATTAAATATAAAATTATTATTGCTGAATGTACTATTAATAGGGGAAGGGAGAAAGCACTGGCTAATCGATTCAAGAAAGCTAACTCCAGCTCCCAATGGTTTGTTCATTTCGTGACACACATACTGAGAGGGTATTTCCAGCGTATTATCAACGGTACACATCATAATATACATACAGTTTGCATATATATATATATATATATATATATATATATATATATATATATATATATATATATATATATATATATATATATATATATATATATATATATATATATCTTAGGTCCACCAAGACTGTGTGACTTGTTCTGGTACACGGTTCTCTTTCTTCATTTGTTTTTTGAAATATTTAATTTGGTTATTCTAATTTCCTCTACATTGATCATCACATGTTTATAGCCAGAATTCAGTTGTTTATTGCCTCGATAGCAAACCCAGCTCTGTTCTCCCTTACCCTCTCTATCCTCAATTTCATCCATAGTTGATGTTGTGCATATATGTGTATTCCTGATGGTGTTGGAGATAACCTTAACACACAGGAAATTTTCATAACATACAATTATTCACCTTATACTGTTAAACCTTTTCAACCATAGCTTTTAAGATGACCTTCTTATCTCTGTTCTCTGTTCTATATCTTCAAATATTTTGGAGGAATGGCCTAAGATTTCGTATAGGAAATCATTCGCGGTTGCTAACTGGTCGGACTGACTGTCGAAGTTCCTAGTTTTCCCTTAAGTTCGCGGTTCTCAGAACGAATCCTTCCAACCTGAAGGAGTGTATTCCATTTCCTTTCCTCTTTTATAAAGCTCTTAAACCTTGATTTAACTCTGCTTGACCTCGTTCAATTCGTTGCAGGGACGCTACCTTTAAGAATTACCATCATCATCAAATTCGAAGAGCTTGTGTTTCTTACAAATCATCCACGAATAATGAAAACCTTCCTAAAATCTCTTAGAATGGGCCGGGTAGGATTATTTCTTCGGGATAAGCCCAATTCGCCCACCTAAAAATGGATATAAAATTCGTAATTTTCAGCCGATTTTGAACAAATAACCAAACTGTTACTTTTTCTGCCATATAAAACGTCGTTTTCGAGTGTTTTTCTGTGGTATTTCTGTTGGTATTTTCAATTTTTGAAAACCTATGCTTTTGACATTTGTCGAAACTCCTCCAACAATTTTTTCGAAAGGACTTCAAACTTTAAATATACAAAGATTGGACTATTATCTAAATTATGTAGGAACGGAAGTTTGATATTTGACCTCACATCTGAGCAATGGTCGATTTTCAAAACCTACTATTTTTGGGCTTTCAAATTGAAAAATTGTGATATTTTTTTCTGTTTATTAGATCTGCATAAAATTTTCTGAACATTTGTAGTCTGCGGAGATACACATTTTTTATTTAAATAATTTCTCTGAATATGCAGTAGTTTGGGATTTTTTCTTGGAACAAAGTATTTTGAGTATACAAGAAAATTATCGAAGTAAAAAAGATGTACCTCGCCCGATTATAAAAGTGATAAAAATTTGTTGTTGATCGGATAAGTAAAAAAAAATATATCTCAATATTTCACTTTTTCAAAAAAAAATTTTTTTTGAAAAGTGAAATATTGATATATATTTTTTCTACTTATCCTATCAACATGAAATTTTCACTACTTGTATAATTGGGCGAGATACATCTTTTTTACTTAGATAATTTTTTGGTATACTCAAAAGGATTTTTTTTTTAAATTTCCCAAAACCTTTTTTTGAAAATTTGTTACAAAAACAAATCCAGAACTACTGCATATACAAAGAAATTATTTATATAAAAAATGTGTATCTCCCCCAACTACAAATGTCCTGAAAATTTCATGCAGATCGAATGAACAGAGAAAAATATCCAATTTTTTCAATTTGTGAACCCAAAAATAGTAGATTTTGAAAATCGACTATTGCCCAGATGTGGGGTCAAATATCAAAATTCCTTTCTTACATAATTTAGATAATAGTCTAATCTTTGCATATTTCAAGTTTGAAGTCATATCGAAAAAATTGTTGGAGATGTTTCGACAAATGTCAAAAACATAGGTTTTCAAAAATTGAAAATACCAAAACAATGACTACAGACACAGAAAAACACTCGAAAACGACGTTTTAGATGTCAGAAAAAGCTACAGTATGGTGTTTATTTGGTCAAAATCGGCTGAAAATTACGAATTTTATGTCCATTTTTAAGGGGGTGGGAAATTGGGCTCAGCCCGAAGCAATAATTGGACCCTTCCTTTAAAATCTCATTTCTCCCCAGGAAATACAATAATCTATGTGATTTCTCTTCCTAACACTCTTTTTGAAATTCACAAAAACTTCAAATCTAACTTTGCATCTTAATCTTTTTCTCATCTCGTTTTATTTTTCGACGAGACTCAATGTATCACATTCTGATAAAGCTGAACTGTTCTTTCAAACCCTTATCCCTGTTACCAATGTAAACTAATCCTTTCAGCTTATTAATGTCTTACTGTATAAATTCTTCTTAAGACTTTATTTTACTCACCTTGAGGTTAATAAATACCAGAGGTGGGCGCGCAAATTTTAAACTTTAGAGCGCAAACACAAAAGCGCAAAGTGGAAAAACTTAGTCCGCAAGCGCAAAAGCGCAGAATTTTTCAAAAAAGTTAGTCCGCAAGCACAAAGCGCACATGTACGCAAATCAAATTTTGTTTAAAAGCACAAATTTAGGAGCGCAAAACAAATATAAAAAATAAAGCGCAAGTATTTAAAGATGAATTATTTTTAAATTTTAATTGAAAGATGCAAATATATATAACAAAAAATGGGAAAGATTTTAATCTTATTCAATTAATTATCTGTGATCTTCCTCCTCGATCTCCTCTTGCATTCTGAATAGGGTCATATTCCCTTTCATAAAGATAAATTTTTCAAAATTGCTGGATTCCATGGCTGCAATCTTTGCTCTTTGAATCTCAGAGCATGACTAAACAACCTCTCCACGGCCGCGGAGCTTGGTAATGCTGCATTATCCTTAATAAACAAGTCCACCCAGACCTCCTGGTATTCACACGGAAACAGGTTCCTAGTGAGAGGGGTACTGTGGTGAACATTTACTGCAGTCCAGCTATCCAAGGTTTGTCCCAACTTCTCCTCCAGAGGTGTCTGCTGGATATATGGGCTCTTCAGTTTCCGAAATATTTAGAAATGGCATCAAGAACTCAAATCATTTTTAAGTTTCATTTGAACATTATGTCAATGTATTGTGAATATATATGTAATGTATAAATTGTATATATATATATATATATATATATATATATATATATATATATATTACACATGAAAGAAAGAGCATATTATTATTATTATTATATATATGATAGATATATTATATATATATATATATATATATATATATATATATATATATATATATATATATATATATATATATATATATATATATAGTATATATATATATATATATATATAAAGAGAGAGTATATATATAGGAGAGAGAGAGATTATTACATGAATATACATATATACATATTTATATATATATATACACATATACAGGAGAGAAAGAGAGAGAGAGAAAGAGAGAGGAAAGAGAGAGAGAGAGAGAGAGAGAGAGAGAGAGAGGAAGGAAGCGCCCTTATATTGTAGATGCTAACAGTTGAGAATAATGCGGTTTGATGCTGAAGAGCAACATAGAAGGAAGGTGTATTAATTACGTTGTTGATATTCGAGACTCGAAAAAAAGTTATGATCGAGTTACGGCCCCAACACAGGGTAATATCAGTTCAGTCGTTCCTTGTTGTAGATAAGAAGTCAGTATTGGAATGCAATTATAAGATGCCAACATAATAGAAGGTAATAATCGCCCGGGATTGAATTCGAATATACAGATCGAGATCACTGCGCAGATCAGTTACCAACCCAAAACCGACTAAACACCATGTTAACCGAGCCCCATCAGCGACACTGCGCGTCCAGCCCGTCCTATCCCTCGCTCCCGAATCCAACTTTGCCGGGAGGATGGTCGATCGTAACGCACCGGGCATGTCCTCAGTCGCAAATACGGCGGCGGTTCAACTCGGAGAAGCGCAGTTAATTTCTTTACCTTCCTATTATATGTTCTTTTCTTTAACATCTTATAATTGCGATTATTATGCAATATTTAACATCTACAATATAAAGAACGAGGGGATAGGACAGGCTGACACCTGGTGATGTTGCCTTGATGGGAGCTCGGTTACTTTATAATTGTTCTTGAATCCAACTTTTTCGGGTTGGAGGATGGCTCGATCGTAACGCACCGGGTATATTGTCCTCAGTCGCAACATGGCGGTGGTTCAACCCGGAGAAGGCAGTTAATTCTTTACCTTCCTATTATATGTTCTTTTCGTTTAACATCTTATATAATTGCGATTATTATGAAATATTTAACATCTACAATATAAAGAACGAGGGATAGGACAGGCTGGACAACTGGTGATGTCGCCTTGAAGGGTACTCGGTTGTTGTATGATTGTTAAAGAATTAACTGCCTTCTCCGGGATTGAACCACCGCCATGTTGCGACTGAGGACAATAATTGTCCTCAGTCGCAACATGGCGGTGGTTCAATCCCGGAGAAGGCAGTTAATTCTTTACCTTCCTATTATATGTTCTTTCTTTAACATCTTATATAATTGCGATTATTATGCAATATTTAACATATATATATATATATATATATATATATATATATATATATATATATATATATATATATATATATATATATATATATATATATATATATATATATATATTTATATATAAATTTTTATTTAAAATATAATATATATATATATATATATATATATATATATATATATATATATATATATATATAGAAAGAGGAGGAGAAAGAGAGAGAGAAAGAGGAGAGAGAGTGAGAAGAGTGATATATATATATATATATATATATATATATATATATATATATATATATATATATATATATATATATATATATATATATATATATATATATATATATATATATATATATATATATAAAATACAAGAGATACTTTAAAAGTTTGTTCCAAATTATAAAAATAACTCACCATAAATGGTCACTTTCAGACTCAGTCCCATCACCTTTAGTGCCTTAATGTGGAGGAGTAAGATTCGATGCAATATTACACTTTATTTCCTCCAGTATCCTGGTCTTGGCATCTTGGTACTTCCCCTCATTTAACCTACGTATCACTCCGAGTTTGAAGTGAGGATGCAGGGCTGCTGTTCCCCATTAATCAAATCAAAATCATCAAAGATACTGCTGAACCTCGGTTCAAAGCCCTTTTCTTTCCCTTGACTAAGTTTTTGGCATAGTTAAATTTTTCCACCTCTCGTTGTATTTCCCCGATCTTGTCCTTGAGGAGGAAGAGTTTAGGCAATAGGACTCCCGCGTACGCATTCTTCTCTTTCTTCAACATATCAAGCCTAACAGCAATAGGCGTCATTATTTCGATGTACTACGAAATTACCTCCTTATCACTTTTATTAAATACTGGAAGACAAGACTTTTGCTCCATACAAATATTGTTGATTTGTGTCATGCGACCATCAAGGTTCTTAAGCCGGTCTTTTATAGATCTTATAGGGAGTTCTAGCGAGAAACGCTTGGTGTTTTAAGCTTTGTTCCCAACTCCTTCTTAATTCTCGCAGCAGTTGTAGTTTCCCTGGTTTGGGCATTCCACAATTCCTGTGCTTTGGTAAGGGTCTTATTACATGGATCCTTGGCACCAGAGGACCAGCAAGGAACATTTGAAACATCCTTAGTAGCAAAGATGTTTAATGTGTAGGAAATGCAACGGCGATGTTTAGTTAGGCTAAGTGCATCATGTTCTTCAAGCAGATTTTCTAGCTGGAGAGGTTTTGTTACTTTTTTAACCTGTTAGTTGTGACACCACTTATAGTTAACCTGTACTTAAAATAAAACACTTACTTATAAATAACTCAAGAGCTCTCTTCTGTTTAAATATTTTCGACAAAGACTGGATAATGATGGTCTGACGCTTTTTGTTGGATGTCTCACTGTCTGTTTAGCAGCTCCGGTCCCGTTTGATCCTCCTTCAATTGCAGTACACAGCTCCTTGTGCAAAGAAGGATGTTTCTAAAAAAAGTTACAAAACTAAAATCCTTATTCATGTACATAAAATATGTGAAATATTTAATGGTTGAATTTTAAAATTAAAAAAGAAATAAAATCTCTACTTGGGTTAGGTGTAAGTTACTTACAATCAAGCAGTGCGATTTCAAGCTATGTATTGATTTAATGTCAAAGCTGAAAGTTTTTTTTACATTGGGAGCATTCAATCTTTCCCTTGTACATCACTCTATTGCCCTCAATATACTCCTTCTTGCTCTTGACCGACCCAAAGTACTTGATAAGTCTAAGTCATCTTGGATGCTTTTTTTCATGGGAAGTACAGGCAGCATCACACTCAATAATTTCAAGAGCTACACTTCGACGACTTTTCCCGTTTGCAATTCTTTTTCCGTTTTAAGCACTTTTTCATATCTGTTTTTTCCCAATTTAAACACAAAAGCACTAAAAAGGTTTAATTGCTAATCACAAGTAACCAATAAACTTAGTAAATTGGCTATAATAATAATAATAATAATAATAATAATAATAATAATAATAATAATAATAATAATAATAATAATAATAATAATAATAATAATAATAATAATAATAATAATAATAATAATAATAATAATAAATTCTTATTATATATTATATATATATATATATATATATATATATATATATATATATATATATATATATATATATATATAGTATATATAATAAATATATATATATAGTATATATATATATATATATATATATATATATAAATATATATAGAGTGTAAATGCAAATGACAGTAAAGCGCACATTTTTAGAAATTTCGCGCAAACGCAAAAGCGCACATTTTTAACCTAAAGCGCAAATTGCGCTTTTGCGCTTTCATTTGCGCTTATGCCCACCTCTGATAAATACTAAAAAGCTTTTGGGCCTAATATCATTTTCATACTAAACAAAAATTACCCGCGAAAAAAAATGCGCACGTTTTCATTTCTTCTCAGTGTCGCAGAATAAATTCTCAACAAACATGGGACGGCGTTCGCACGGTTAGATTATGTTGAATTAGATAACTTTTTATTAAAACGTAACAGTTAATTTTATTGTTAATCTTTTAGGAAAATATATCAGATGCCTTTGTTTTTTACTTATTGAAGCATTTATTTTAGAAATAGGGTTTAAATGGTAAAACCTGCATTTTATATATTCTAAGTCCTGCCAAAATAAGAATATTTTCCATGGAGAAAAACTTATTTTTGAGAAACAGTTGAAAATGATGAGATAAACTTGGTAGCATTCTCGAGAGATTTTATTCAATTTTAGTTCAAACTGACTGAATTTTGAATTTATATTAAAATTGTCGGCATATCAGCCGTTATTTACGTAGGGTATAATGGCATCATTTCTGTGGATTTTAAAACTTGGGCTACCTAACTTGTACTTTATCTTTTTCAATGGCTTCGTTTCTGCCTATCAACTTCGGCGTTTCCACTCTGTTGAGATCATGTGCTCGTATAACTTGTGATGAAAAAAGGGATATCCTTCTTAATCTATAAATCATTATATGTTTGTTTCTATGGATTGAGAATTGCGTAAAAAGATATCTCACAACTCCAGAACACAAAAATAAATATCTAAGGGGACTGGCGTTATATTTCGGCAAGAATCAGGAAAAATAAGTCGAATAATGCAATAGCATTTGTGTATCTGTGATCAAAGATCTTGAAAATTGTTTGACTAACTTTCTGATCTTATATTTGCATCAAGATGGTCTCTAGCGAAATTTTCAAAACGTATTCAAATTATTACTGAATATAGTAAATATATTGACCTAAAGGTTACTTATAACTGTAAAAATCATAAATTTTGCTTTTTGCCAACTACTTGTATGCATTTATAGTTCATGAATTATATTTTTCAAATTAAACCATATATGTATGTTACAACTGTAAGTATACTGTATGTGTTTAAAACCTAACATGAAAATATTAATTTACCTTCCATATCAAAATTCTCATTTGCATTATTTTCAAATTCCCCGTAATAAACTTGCAATTTATCAGAATTTCTGCTCATAACGAACAAAATGGTGAAGATTGTAGCCAAAAGCAAGTATAGAGTTGCTATGGTTTTTCTTATTTTATAAAATCTTGAGAAGTTATTGCCCATTTTATTTCAATCTGAAAAAAAAGTAGAAAAAAATAACGAATAATATATATATATATATATATATATATATATATATATATATATATATATATATATATATATATATATATATATATATATATATATATATATATATATATATATAAATAGTATATATATATATATATATGAAAAAAAAATTAGAAGCAATTTAGTATTTAAGACACTCGTACACCTTTCACAATTCCCATTCCTACTTCTTGGGGACTTGATTCTGATTCCTGATATTTAGTATAATTTTATTTAGATTCCATCACTTTGAGATAAAGAAACTATATATATATATATATATATATATATATGAGAGAGAGTATATATATATATATATATATATATATATATATATAATATATGCCTAATTTTTTTATATCAACTAATTTTAGAAATTTAAAACCTTATAAATTAATGTTATAGAATTCTCTTATATTTTATCTTTGATAAAGAAATAATTAGTTAATTACCTTTTATTTATTTAATCACTGAAAAATAATAGCAATACTTAAAAATTTACAGTAAATGAATACTTGTCATTTTAACACAAATCTTTTCTTTAATTTAATAAAAGAAGATCTTGAAGCAAAATTATCATTATTATTTGTAGTCAAAATCTTAAATTGTAGTGCAAAAACATTAACATTTCTCCCTTTTCTTCATGCGTCCAATTTTTTTAGGAGAATAAACTGATCCTCCAATTCTAAAGAGTCTTTCACTTTCCACTGAAAAGGGGGGCGAGTTTAAATATTTTCTAGCAAGGACAGCCAAATGCTGAAAAGTACCTCTATTCGATGACCACCATTGTAAGGGACTTTCTGAATTTTTAATAAATTTCATATTTTTATATTGGCTGATTTCTACTTTTATAAGATCTTCAAATTTTTCAATATATGTGTCTTTCTCCTTGGGATTTCTTTGCTGTTTTTAAAGTCTTTTTCTCTTTAAATTCCGAAAAACAGCTTTCAAAACTGAAGTTAAAATTATTATCTTCAGTATCACTTTTATCGCCCGATTCTGTTGATAAATGAGAAGAATCTAATAGCAATTTTCTAACTCAAAAAAATAATTATTAATTATTCGTTTTTGAATGTTGTTAATGTTTGATGTTTTCAATTTTTTAAAATTGTGTTACTTATGTTTTCCTCATATTTATTTGTTATATAAATATATAATTAAAACAAACTAGCTATATACTTTTATATAGAGTACTTGTTTTATTACTTTTTTATTAGAAAAAACACACAAAAAAAACAAAACAAATTCCATAAAAGTCAAAAACAAATTGTATTTTAGTTGGTTTAAACAAAAAAACACCATGTTGGTTTAAATTAAACCCTGATCAAGAGTAATGATAAAATTTGAATTATAGTTAGTCAACTCGGACAAAATAATTTATTTAGAATATTTAGATTTGCAATTTAAAATAATAAATGAAGATTAGATATTAGACCCATATACTTGTAACAAATATATTAAATGTTGGGCTCCGGAATCTAATCACTTTTTCTTTTAAGGTACCAGCTGTGTGGATTCTATTGTCGTTGATCCCTTTGCCACGTCTAAAAATTCTACAATTAATCATGCCCTTATTATTGGCAGTTGACTAATCAGAAGTGACCTGTAAATTTGGTCTTTGATAAACATGACCTGTAGGACTACAAATTGGCGATGAGGATGGGATCAAAATAACGGTATTCGAACCGTTGGAGAACTTCGACATGAATGGCATACCTGACCTCATGAAGGGAATTACAAATATTACAGATTACAAAAGAAGGAAAATTATGGAATAGTATACTCTAATAACCTACCAATAAAAATTAATATCATCATTCTGGAAAGAAATCGTCCATGATAAAGAAGAAATAGTTTGAAATACCTTTGAAGAAAATAATAACTGAATAAGAAAATGGTTCAGGTTGTACATAAGTTGTATACCATGATGTGGTTGCCAAATTTGGTGGTGGTAAAGTAACATAGCTGGTTATTAGAAATCAAAAAGTATTATATATACTTTACATTAATATTTAAAAAATATATGGGCTTTTCTTAACTATTCGCAGATTCTTAATTATTGATTGTATGAAGAACTTCAAGAGATAGAGATAGTACCCTGATTCGATAGATGATTCTCAAGAATGAAACAATGGGTTTGTATAGAGATGATCTGTGCTAGCTCACCTTTATTCTCTCCCGCGTGTAGGTTCATCCCCATTGGAATCAAGTACCAATGTTATAAAGAGGGGTGGGACTTAGGTTTGGTGTGGGGGGATGTAAAGGTGAGCACAAAAGACAATTTCTGCTGGTCAGTCACTGTTGTCCAGTTGGAGGCGAGCACGAAGAAACAAGGATATATTTATATTGCTTTATTATATACAAATTTTGGAAAATGAACATTATACTAATGCTAATTTAATTTTCAGTAAATGCTGAATGAGAGAGATAATAAATTATAAATTGATATCGTAAATATAGATCTTACTTGTAATACGTTTTATTTAATAATACTCACGTGTAAACTGTTGAGACATAATAAAAAATAAACAAAGTAAAAAGAAGATCGACTACAACTACAATAATCAGAAGAAATACAGAATTCAGATTCAATCTCCATTCACAACAGAAGAAACGAAGATATCCATCATACCAATCTAGGTGGGTAATCCATAGTGAATAGTCTATAAAAAGATAATGGTAAAAATAAATAAAAAGATAAATAATAAGCATTTCATATCCTGCAGAACTTCTTATTTGGAACCCGTTGGATTTGTGTATACAAGACGCCCCTCGCAGTCATCCTATAAACAGGAAGGGTGAGTACCTGAAAAATAAGATGAATTAATAATTGAAGATGAATTGATAAATGAACAAGAGACTAATGTATGTATTAATACAGGGCTTCATATCTTGGGTCCACTTGAATTTCATACCTTGGGACAACTTAAGTACTGTTTCATATCGCGGAGCCAACTGATGTTCATATGTTGGGATCACCTGACGCTTTATAGCTTGGGTCCACTTGATGTTCATACCTTGTGACTCAGAAGAATAACAAATAACTTCATATCGTGGGTCCATTTAACCTTCATATTTTGAGTTCTGGATTGGAAAGGATCTTCACATTCAACCTACTATTAAATCTACATTGAGAAGTCACGTTGAAGACCAACAATCTACTGATCGAATACCGAAGATTCCAGATGTTGAGAAAACACAAATAAATGAAAATCAAGATATTATAATTTAAGTTAAGTCACATTAGATTCATTTGAGCACCTAGTACCTTACACAACACGGTTACACGGGTCTAGATCTAATTCTTCAAAGATAAATATACAAACCCAGTTATAATATTGTTAAAGAATCATCGCAGGGCTATCCATTTGAATAAGTGATTGATCAGTAAATCGAGATCAAAATCTTCTATATTATTGAATTCTTTTTATTAAATAAGTTGATGAAGCCTCTCTTTTATTATCCGAACGTCCAAAGTGTTATTCAACATTTTCTAGGAGAGTTATAGGAAATAGTGGAAGAATCTAGAGGTGCAAGTGAGCTGAATCGTGATCAAGAAGGAGTCGCTGTCGGGATAGAGCTGAGTCCCAGTGCAATTACCAGCCGTGAGGCGAAGCTTAGTAATTCTCTCATCGAAGCAGATACCATCATCCAATAAGTTGAGAAGACGACACCGATTCAAGAGGAAACTTAATAGACGTCTACAAGTTGGAGCAAGGTATCTGTTCACTATTTTTGACGATTCTTTTATTTTCTTTAATTACTGTAACCAAGTATTTAGTTTGTCAAGATTTGGTGAGCAAATTGTTGCTCACCGTAACATATATATATATATATATATATATATATATATATATATATATATATTATATATATATATATATATATATATATATATAATATATAATATATATATATATATTATATATATATATATATATATATATATATATATATACATTATATATATTAATTATATATATAATATATATTATATATATATATATATATATATATATATATATATTTTATATATACTATATATATATATATATATATAATTTCAGTATTTTTAGAATTATATATATATATATATAATATATATTATTCTTTATACCTTTTCTCAAGAAAAAAATAGTCCCTGGAATTGTAGTTACAGCAATTTTAGCTTTTCTTGTAATTTACAAAATTAGATATCGTACGGTGATATTAAAGCACTGCATGCAAAATGTTTATAAGGTACTTTGGAAAATAGATAAGGGAGTATGTTCCAGACCTTTACAGTGGAGTACATGCAAGGTTGAGCATAGCTATTAAGTCTGAGGTCAGAAAGAGCAAAGGAGAATATGAGACTGTGTAGAAAGGTGTGTTGCAAGAGCCCTTCTCAATGGAGGAGGTATGTGATTGAAGAGTTCAGAAGAGCAGTGTCCGTTATAATAGTAATGAAATAAAGAGAGTGACGCAACAATTCGATTGATAAGACGAAAAGCCCTATACTCAACCATTTGAAGAGGATCAGTGTGAGTGGAATCACTCCATATGCTTGAGGCATACTCTACACAGGGGCGAGCGACACCCCTGTAAATATCAAACAGCTGAGGTGGCGTTAAGAATTCTGAATGTGCCTCAGAAACCCAACCTTTTTAGAAAGCTTGTTAAAAAGAAGAAGTAATATGAACTTCCAATTAAGGTCATGAGAAAAATAAACACCAAAAATATTAAGGACAGACGAAGTTTTGAGTTATGTGTTTTCAAAGAAAATGTTAGCTGTGTGAAAGATTATGTGGAGTGGAAAGATGGAGGAACTGAGCTTTTGATTAATTGAAAATATCCTTGCTCTCAATGATGCAAGAAATTCGGGAAAGATCAGATGCTAGTTGATCCAAGGGTGACCCAAGGGTGAGCTAATTGTTGTTGAAAAGGACGTCTATCGAATTGAGAGGAGTAATGAAAGGTGAAGTCGTCGGCATAGGAGTGGATATGTGATGAAGCAATAGAGAGAGGTCTTTTTTGAAAAGTAGAAAGAGTTAGGGATAAAACAGAACTGTGAGTAACACCACTATTTATAGATTTAAAAGACGAGCGGTGGCATTTACCAAAATACTGAAGGAAAAAGGACCAAGAAACAGAATGACTAGGAAAAAGATCGCCAGTATAGCGCTTCTTACGAAAGCCGCATTGGCGAGTAGTGAAAATATTAGAAGAATTGAGATGTTTTCAAATCTTCCTGCTAGGATAAGTTCGAAAACTATAGAAAGAACAGAAGTTAGAGAGATTTAGCGATAGTTGGAGTGTTGAGATTGGTTCCTTTTTTTGTACAGGAGCACATTTCCAGCAAGAAAAAAAGGCCAAAGTAGAAAGACAGAGACGGAATAATTTAACAAGGCAGAGTGCAAGCTTGAAAGCACATAATTTGAGAACTATATATAGGAGGAATATCATCAGAATCGTACGCTTTCTTAATGTTAAGCTCTGAAAAAGCAGAAATAACACCTTTGAAGAAATTACAATATTAGCATAAATATATTGGAGGGAGGTGGAGAAAAAGGAATATCGCTGGAATCGTCTAAGGTGGAATTAGAGGGAAAGGTTTGAGCAAAGGTTCAGCTTTAGAAGAAGGTTAAATATCAGTTATGCTGACGGAAAATAATAAAGAAGAGCAAGAGGAAGAAGCAAAGTTAAGAGTTAATATTTTTTGAAAAATATCAGAAATGACGTGAGGAAGAGGAGCCAGTAAGATTATTGCATTTTCTACTGAGAAAAGAATTTTTAGTCTCAGGGAGAAAAGATTTTGCACGATTTTGGGGTGAAATATAAGTTGCAAGGGTTTCTTTGAATTTGAAGATGACAGTAATTCTTAAAGGCAGCGTCCCTGTGGCTAATAGCACGAGAACAAGCAGAGTTAAAAGAAGGTTATCGAGCTTTAACTGAAGGTAAAGATCATGGGTGCACGCCTCCATGCAGAGGGAATTAGCTCGCTATTGCACCCGAGGGACCCTTTCCAAAGAAGCTGTAGTCATTCCATGGGAAATCAAAGAAGTACGACATATTAGCAGAACCTAAGTGACAAAAACGTTTTCTCGACCGTAGGCGGGGGCCTTTCCTGGAAGAAATTTATGAAAGATAGAAAACAGAAAACAGAGATATGAGAGTGATCGGAGGAACCGAGGAAGAAAGAATTTAACAGAATAAGGATAAGAATTAGAAAAAAAAACAAATTTAGAGGGAATAAAAAAATTGGGGAAAAAAAAATCTAGAATGTGGTTCATCTCAGACGACAGAGAAACGAGAAGGGAAGTGCCACTACTGTCGAGTAATTCCTGAAGAGAAAAGTCGTAGCAAGTTCATCAACTTATCCTGAGAATTGGAAGAAATCAAAATTGGCGTGTGAACGTTGAAAATAAACCAAGAAATGATGATTCAGAGAATGTGGAAGAGAGAGAAAATGGTTCTAAATTTTTATGCAGGTTAACTTGCACATTAGGTAGAATATTAAAGAAATCCCCAAAATCAAAGACAAGGAACAAGCAGTCATGTGCCACACATGGGACAAACTGCCTTTGGCCGAAAATTGAGGGAAGAAAAAGAGTCAACAGAGTAGAGCTTGAAATCAGAACGCTCAAAAACCTAAGTTTCGTTTAAGAAAAGAGATGAGGTTTAGAGAGGAGAGGTGATGTTCCAACAAAATGAAAATTAGATTTGAAACTGAGAAGATTGCAGAAATTAATGAAAGAAAAGTGACCGTACATCAAACAGGCCAGCAATTTCCGTGACGGCAAACCCAACTCCATCACCGGATACCGTCAATGGCCTTTAAATGTGACGAGGGTAGGGTGATAAGGTGCTGATTTGGAAGCCACCCCTATAGGCTTTCTCCGAGACTATTCCGTGGCTGCCATTTTATATAAGTTAGTTTAGTGTTGAACACAAGGTTTCTGTAATTGTAATTTTAAAATTTATTTAGGAGAGCTTACTCCAATGCAAGAAGAATGTGGATATGAGCACAAAAGGGAAAAACAATTGGGGGCACTAGAGTGCCATGGGATGTACTCTAAAAGACCTCATATATGCCCCTATGGTGTACGCAATCGCTTCGGAACGTAACTTCCGCTCAGTTCTTTTATATAAGTTTTAATATATGATTTATTTTTTATTAAGTATCATCTAATTATTTTATTATGTTATCTCTATGGATTGAGGTGAATTTAGTTTGATTTAGATTCAGTATTGAATTCTATGCTAATTGTCTTGATTCTATCGCCTATTAAATTGTTATTCTATGATCTACGATTTCGCAGCTGACGTAAACCTCCTTATTTTTATATATATATATTATTTGGGGTAATTCCGCTCACCCTATGTAACTTGCCGTCATTTTGGTTTATTATTTATTAATTTAAATTATATATCTCTGTATTTTTCCTATAGTTAGTAAATTTATATATATATATATATATATATAATATATATATATATATTATATATATTCAATATATATATAGTATATATTATATAATTATTATAATATATATATATATTATATATATATAATATTATATA